>OMLP01003366.1:23559-34725 GCA_900302685.1 Spondyliosoma cantharus | reverse complement strand
AAAAAAAAAAAAAAAAAAAAAAAAAAGGCCCTAAAACACAACATTAAATATCCACAACCCTCCTCCTGAATAATTAATAGGTGAGTCACGGCTGTGTGCTGAAGAATGCTTATGAGAAAGCACCCTGGCATCTTAGCAGATATGAGTAAGCATTTGCCAAGTCGGAGGCGCGAACCGGAGCCCTCCTCATTTTGCCGGTTATAGCGATGATGATGCGTGGAGGACTTCCCACTCACCAGCATGGCTTCAAACAGCTCCTCGTCACTTCGGATTGATCCATAACACAGCTGATAAGGACACACACACACACACACACATATATGCACACAGAAGCCCACACGCCGGAAAGTTAGATGACTTCCACGAATCTTTGAATCGGAACTTTCTGAGAGTCGCAGTCAAGGATTCACCGACACAACTAGACGCAGTCCGTGAAATGTGTCCTGTGTCAATCATCGCAACTGGAGTCCTCCAGAAGTGGATGCCTTTCAGCTGTACAGCCGTTGCAGAACAATATTATGCGAGAGTAAATAACACGGTGCAGCGGCGTGGCAGGGAGGAAATGATCCCCGCCCTGCACGTCATCTGTAGAGTAAGGGGCCAACAGGCAATTAGTGATTAAGTGTATGACTGAGTGAGTGAGAAAATGATTGTTTCAGCCGAGCTGCGCCAGATCTATCTCCGGTAAGATGTGATACGTACACGCCTAATGAATGCAGCTGGCAGCAAACCTCACTCATCTCACAGGCAGGCGAGGTTGCATCGAGCGCTCTGATGACACGCGCATGTTACTGGCGTTAACCTCGCAGCGGCCGAGCTACCTCATGTCGAGCCTCCTCTGTCACATACATATTTTGATTTTTTCGTCAAAAAAAAACATATTACCGTCACAGGCGTGGCATAGTTTTTATTATCGAAATATGTCCGAGCTCTACTAAGCTGCACGTGACATGGACAACACGCAGCACATGTTGCGGTGAGGCACAAACACTGTGGGTGCACATCTGTGGCTGTGAATTCCTACATTATGTAGAGGAAGGTTCAAAATATGTGGGCATTTTACAGGCAAGTGGGTGTAACAAAAGACTCTATCAAGTTGCGTTATGGGAATTGTAGGAGTGCTTTTTGGAGCTAATTTAGGATACCGTGGTCTCCCCTGCTTCGATTTTTGTCATTTTTTTTTTTTTTTTTTCCCTTCAAGTTCCCAACTTTATGGAAGTACTATGCCGCACTGATGCAGTCGTCTTTTAAAATGAAAAGCTCTCATAATAAATGTTCCCTTCACAGTGTGAAATGATTCTTTTATTGTGCACAAGCTGCCTCTGTTGCTGCCTTACAATGGCAGATCAGAAGCACGCAGATCCAAATCAAAGCCAGCAGATTACAAAAGCTTTGCTAACCCGTTTTGGCCCAGCAGAAAGCCCACGGTGCCGACGCTGAAGGCTGCGACTCGCAGTTATTTGTGCTGTTTATCGATTTTGTCTTCATTCTCTCAAATGACCCATTGATAGATTTAATATTTGATCAATAAAAAGGGAGACGACAGTGAAGCATGTCTGTTACGATTTCCTGAAGCCCAATGTGACATATTTTAATTTGTGTACTGACACATCCTCGTACCTTAACAACCACATCGGTCGATTGCCAGTGATGACATATGAAGCCATCTCCAAAACAACCTTACTGTTGCAGCAGGTGTACTGCACCTTCATCCTACAGCCGCAGTTTAGAAAACTACTCGGTTATGTTTAGGGAAACATTGCTGTGTCAAGACAAGTATGTTATTTAGGTAACTTGGCTTACACACCTAACTCAAGTTGCGTTATGTATGTGGCGTCAGTTAACTATGTCACAAAGTTAAAATAACTCACAGTTGACCTTTGGTTTTACGGTATAATTGTCTGGTGTTTGTTTGACTGGTCTGTCCATCCCGTCCTCCTTGTGTGGACGTTTTCACCTTCTTTCTGTAATGTCACCTCAACGGTGTGACTTCTTCCTTTGCTGCTGTAGTAATTATTACAGCTACGAGGGATTGTATGCCCAACAAGAAACGGGGGATAGGGATGGGTCATGATTTTCAAATAATGCAATAGTTATTGGAATCTAAATCTTTTATCTGTTTTTTTGTCAGATGAAATATAACTTGCTTTGATTTTTTTTGTTTTCCCTTGTTTTTAGCAGCGCTTCGAAACAAGGCCAATACCCGGTGGTCTCAGAAGAAGCACGTTAAATTCACTCACTCACCCACAGTAAGCCTATGTGACCATTAGAAGGAATTAGAGCTGACACACTGAACCAGGATCAGTCTCTTTCCTCCCCTGCAGTACTGCTGAAGGGAGGATGCTGTGTCCTTGTTTTCACTCAGAGATTGATTAACTGACCTTGATGCAATGATCAGCAGCGTGTGACAGTGTGACAGCGAAAGATGAGTCTTACACGCATTTCAGGGTTGCAAAAACTTTCATTACAAACACTTAATTGAACAGGACAGCGACCCGCTACGTGACAAGCTATGTGTTCCCGTTCGGCGCGTCGAGTCTAGCGTTGCAGCCTTATGAATATTAAAAACAACAAATTCAGACAAATAGATTTCTTCTTTGACCTCCGCAACCCTCGTGTCCCACTGCACCGAGGTTGACCCTGTTAGCATGAAATCCATTTATTCACATCCACTCGGCGCGTTAACACAGTGGGTAGCATTTGTGACAGCCATGGCACATCCACATCCGTCTCCTAAATGGAATACAGGATGCACACATGCTCGGAAACAGAAACAAGCACACGCGCTCTCATTTACCTTCCCTTTCATGAACTTTATTTGTTATTTAGCTCCTTCCTTTTAATTTCTTCTCTCCGTGCTGCTTCATGGGCGCAGCATAAAAAGGAGGAAAAAATAAAGAGCCAACTACGTTCGGAGTGACACTGTGGCGAAGAAGAAAGCTGCTTTTTGTCCTTAGTCTCATTGAGAGTCTTTTGCTATTCATCGGGGCAAGGCAGCCAGGCCAGCAAGGGAGGCAATCTTATGCAGATCACATTGAAGGGCTTCATTACCTAGAAGCCAGCTACTTTTTGTTCTCCCTCAAGGGAAGAGTGAGAGAGAGAGAGCATTAGCTTTGCAAAAGAGAGCGATGGCGAGCAAAAGCCAGGGAGAACGAGGGGGATGGGGGGGTTGAGGGGGTTGTGAATGAGAGAAAGAGAGGGAGAGAGGGAGTGAGTTACAAAGAGAGTGCGTCTCTGCGGGCTACACAGGGGAACAGGCACAAATTACACCTGAACAGCATCTTTACGACTGCACGGTGGCTTTATGCTAACGCTATGTGTTTTAGTGCACGTGTGCACTTTCATGCACTTGTGTGTGCATGTGTGCCTTGGATTCACTTGTGTTAACATGCACAGCGTGTTCCTGCATGTCTGCCTGCATGTTCCAGAAAGAAAATCAAGCCCCAGGAGGCTCTAAAGGGCTTATATTACTGTATCTAAACCGATGACTGATGATGTTACATACATAATTCAGAGGTAAACTGGATAATAAAAAAACATTTGATGAATTAGTAACACACATTTGTACGTGATATTGAGCAGCTGTGACTGTGCGTGTGTGTGTGTATGTTTTGATGTGTCGTTGTTTTTTTTTAGTCTTTTTGTTTACCCGTGAACAACATATGTGTTAGCAAGGGAATATCTGACTTGCCCTTGTTTTCCCCTATACAGGCTATATAATGGTAAAGTGTGAAACAAAGAAATGCTAAATTAGCAATTGCTCTCTATCAGATGTTGGCTGTAGCAAAAGGCAGGAGCAGTGAAGAAGCATGGATAGACACAAAGAAAAGAGAGAAAAAAAAAGGATTTACTGGGTTATTGACAGGTGACAAACATCACGCGTGAATAAAAACAAGCCTACAAACGAACCGAGTCACACAGGAAGATGCACAAACACACAGATGGACAAGTGCAGACGCTTTTGCCAAACGAGGTGAGATAGATAGGAGTAGTAGGTTATTTACAGAGAAACTCCAGCATGTCAGTTAGATCCTCTCTGCCTCCGAGGCCTGTCCTATCCCCATTTAGCACGGCCACAGAAAAGGGCAGGCTGGCATGCGTGCCGCCTGGCAGTTAGACAGAGTCCGAGCGTTGGCCAGGTTCACTGCTCTGACCCCCTCTCACCCTAGCGCAGCCTGTGAGCCGCCCACCACCATCACCGCAGCCCCGGTCTGCTGCGTCCCTGCCCAGCCCAAGAGCGTGCTTGTCAGATGTGTCCCGGCCCAGCACTGGCCCAGCTGCCCACTATGTTAAAGGGCCAGGGGCCCCCTGCCACTCAGTCCATCTGCCAAGCTGCAGACCAGAGTCTAGGATCAGAGAAGAGAGAGACACAAACACCAGACACCCTCGCTTTTAGCTCACTGCTCAAAGCTCAACAGAGAAATGCCAGATAAAAGATGCACTATAAATGTGCTTCTTTTACTTATGTGGGTTGCTGTGACCCTGAAATACTGCTGGGTTTTATACAAGTTAAACTGCATTTAATGCATTCAGGCTCAGACTTTCCAAGAGATAGATATGTTTGAGATTTACTGAGAGAGCAGCATAGTACAACAATATTTTTAGGTATATCAAGGAAGGGGATTTTTTATAGAACATCTGGTCCAAGTGGAGCATGAAATGCTCTTAAAATAGCTCAGCTCTCCCTGTATTGATCTGAAAGATGCCAATGTGAAGAAAACAAATAAGTGAAGAATGTAGATAGATAGATAGATGCTTACTCAAAACATACAGCACTATTCAATAATGTTATACTAATTGAGGATTATGTATCACTTATAAAAGTATGTGTGCATTAAATCATCTGAGATCACAGTGAGCTTTCTGCTATACGTTGAAGGCGTGAGACGATCGGCTCTGATAAAGGTCTGCATCTCGCTCATTTCCATACGTCTCCCCTTGATCAAGTCGGCTCATTTATCGTCCAAATCCGTGATGACAAGCCTTTACTTATTTTCCCAGCTGCTGGTGGTGATGAGAGCGTAATCAGAAACATCATTAAAGCTCCACATAGACGGCCGCGCCTGTTAGTCCTGTTACCCGCACCCATAATAACTCTGAAAATGCAAATCAACTCCAGGTAATCTATTAATGTCACTTAAATTTTATGTCTGCGCTCCAATTTAGCAGATCTTGACACATTTGGCGAGGATCCCTGCTTCCGTACAGGTATTCATTTTGCTGGGGCTTCAGAGAGCACGGCCCGTGTGAAGAGGAGACGGGCCATCTGTCTACACGCCCGTTTATTAATCGCCCTGATAATGAAGCACGCACAGCCTAACACTCCTGGGGCATCTCTCGCACGAGCTCCGTCCCGCAAAACAACTTTCAGCAAGTTTGTTTCGCACTACGGCAATTATTGTCATTCGCACCACCCTCAGTGCGGGGAGGATGGTCTAGCGACCTCCTCCTAATTACCTGAAGCATTACTTCAAGCAGACTTTGTAATTTCCAGCTACATCACAACCCCCTTGTTAGCTGCAGAAGGGTAGCAGAGCCTCATAATTCCGGCATATGGTCGACAGACATACTGGGGAATTTGTCAGCTTGTACTGCCCTTAAAGTCGAAGACCCCCATTAACAGGAAAACAGGATCTACTAATCCTGTGAGATCTGTGCAATCCACGCAAATGAATTAGAATTCTCCTCATGCCAGACGTGCACAAATAAGCAACAAGCTCTCTTTTAATTGAAGTGACAGTAAAACATAATTATCTAATGAATATATGTATGAAACTATGAATACAGGAGGGATGTTGAGGGGTTGAGTATATCAAATATTAATTTGATTAAATTAATAGATAATGATTATAATTTTTAATCTTCAATTAAAAGAAGCAATCGCATGGTCCTTTGCTTACCTGGGGGTTAGAGGCAGAGGAAATTAAACAACCCGTGGATTTGTAAAACACACAAAACAAAATCAATTATATAACCTGCAAAAGACCATATGTGGTGAAAGCTGCTCTAATTAATGATTCATATTAATATCATATCAAATAAGTATGAACAGAGATACTCTCCACACGTCACAGCAATTACATTGATATTACTACATTGAGACAGCAGATACTAGTTAATATCTCATGCAGTTAATATATCAGAGTCACGTAATCAATACTTTCTTATTTTTGATTATTATTGACTTATACGTAGCCATTCCGTTTACATTTCCATTTGGCTGATTTGCAGCAAATGTTCTGTTTCCTGTAAAGTGTTTTCCTTAATGCCATGTAGTAGGCTTATTATTTATTAGGAAAGGAGTTTCTTTTTTTTTTTTTTTTTTCTTTTTTCAGGTAAGCGTGTATAGAGACTACAACAGAGCTAAAAGAACATGGCCAGAGATCAAAATCAGTGCTAACGTTACTCTGCCACTGCCGAGTGTGTGAATGTGCCACTATTTGTTCACATGGTCATAATAACATAATAATAATAATAATAATAATAATACATTTTATTTGGAGGCGCCTTTCAAGACGCCCAAGGACACCTTATAGTGCAGGAGAACATGGCATCATGGCAAAGACACGACCAGCATGAACAAAACATATTACGTATTTGTTCACATGGTCACCATGAGAACATCGTGAGGTAATATGTTAAAGGGTACCTCCACCAAAAAGTGAGTTCACAGTTCTTGGGAAGCACTACTACATTTGTCGAAAAGGTAGTATAAGGGATGGCCCAAGGAAAGCTGGTTAGCATGCTAACGTCAGTATATATCTTCTGCAGCACAATACATAGACAGCACAACATCCAAACTGCTAGATCTTCACAATGTGTCTTCCACATAGCCCCTTTCAGTTTGCTATGGTCATGGTAACAACATTAACATGTGATAATGTACGTGATATGTTAAGTCAACTTACGTATGCACTTTTTACGTGTTAAGTTGTCTTTTGTGCTCACAAGGGACACAAACAGCGCTCTCATGGGTGAAATACCGTGTTTGATCCATCCATCCGCCCCATCCCTCCTCCATATGTGGAATTTGTCTCTTCATCAACATAAGCTGTTTGCGCAGACGATCTATACAGCATTTTTTTTGTTTCCCTGTGGGGAGGACAGATCATATTTTGGAGATGCATGTTCTTCCTCATTGTCATCAGCACCATAGTAATCAAAGCACAGCGGTCACGGAATCTCTACTGACAACCAATTTATCCCGGCTCCTTACACTAATGAGATCAAACTGTTCTGACTGGCCGTCTCTCCTCCAAGCACAACCGCCACCTTTGCTCTCCACTTCCTCTCATTGTTGCACTGTACTCGGAGAGACGATCCACTAAACAATTAATTGGTCACCTCCATTCTCGGCCATTCAGGGAAATGAAAGTCAGAGAAAAGTCACAGAAAGCCACACATCTTATCCGACTGGCCTTTTTAAAGGAAGAACAAAAGGTCTTCCTCCTTCATTTCCCATTAACCTCTATGCTCCTCCACACAGAGGAAACATGGCGACCTCAGTGGCCCATGTCACATATCTCATCCGGCTGTGGGGACCGCTTCCTATGGGGGATGGTGACATTCAATGAGGGTTTTTTTTTTTTTTTCTATCTAGCCGTAGTCCTTGACAGATAAAAGGTGGGTGTTGATATTTGTCCCTGGTCTCACTGATACGGTGTGGATACACTCTTGATAAGCGGGGAGCCGGTAAGACATTGATGAAGTCTGGAGTGGAACTGACAACCTCCGTAAGTGGATAACATTGTCATGAGAACCAGCCAGCTATGGTCCGGATTAGATTTTTGATTATTAGTCGCAGGTGGCTTCTCGCTGAGCAGAAACACATCAGCGCACTCAGCATTGTCTGAACTCAATACCAGATAATGTGGCCTCTCATAGCATGTGTCATAATTACATTTGAATACTTCCCGGTTTCGTGTTGTGGGGGAGATTTGCTCGTACGCGCCGACATCCGCTTATTTTCCGACTTCCTGTCCTGTGGACTTAATTAGTTAGCCACCGCTCGGCACACTTTCAGTAATCCACTGAGTCCTGAACAGAATTCTCATTTCGGCACGATAGAGATGAAAGACCACCGTCAGGAAGACCGGTGATTTATGAATATGAGGCAAAATAGATGAATGACTTATTTGTTTGTTTGTCCACAGCATCTGATTTCTTCCTGTAATGCCGCAGCCCATGAAAACTTAACACGAGGAAAAAACTAGTCGCTGAAAGAAAAGCCTTTCAAGCAAACAACTGAGCATTCCTGAATGTTTAATTAATCAGTAGTGACAAAAGGGAACAACAATCAACAAAGAGACGCCGATTTCCATTTCTTATGCATTATTCCCACTGGCAAATCACAGAGTGCTGTCAACTACCACTTTGCTCTCTACCCCGTCACCGTGGCTGTCCCTGCGCTGCACTGCACTGACAGAAACCCTCGGAGAGCAACAGCACATTTCAACTGAAATCCAAAACAATGAGCAGCGGGGATCAAGTAACAGAGTTCAGACAACAAGGAGTTCACTGTTATTCTGTGTTTACACGGATTCTTCTGCGTTGCGTTTTGTTCCTTTTTGTTTCCGCCGGAGCAGCGGCTCCGGCAGCAAACACGAGTCAGCCGCAGTGATCACGAGAGGCTGAGGCTAAATCACCGTTACCTCGGAGGACTGATGCAAAGGGTCCAACGTACAGATGGGATTTACCGAACAGATTCCGTTACATACCTCGCGCCATCTGCCCTAACATGTTATGTCAGCTCTGTGACAGGTAACAAGAGGGAGCTCGATGAGGAAACACAATAACAAGCACATACCGCCCAACAGCAGACCTCAACACCCTCGCTTGAACCCCTCCAATGTCAAAACGGCATGAAGACACACTGATCTCCTTCCTGCCGCCGATAGAAACACTTTCTACAAGACTCCCACTGCTCTAGGGTCAGCGAAGAGGCTCCTCCGAAAGAAAACAACACGGTGATCCACGCGAGGGCCTCTGCCAATCCCACATGAGCGATACACTTGAATTATGTGATCATCGCGCGGCGGTCATTTAAATGCATGGATGGCACGAGAATGTGAATATATGAATACATTAATGCACAGTAAAAGCTGAAAGTGTTTGCAGTGGTTTGTGTACCAGTGGGTTTGTGGGGGGATTGGAGAGTGGTAGCCTGTGGCAATTAGCATCAGCCAGTGCTGTCAGGCTAAGTGACAGAGCGGTGCTAACAGTTTGCGAGTGTAGACGCAAGCCCTTTGCGCTTTCACTCGGCTTGCTCTGCATCCTCTATGGTTATAATTAAATGCCGCAATCTCGAATCAAAAACGATCCACGTGCACACTTTGCAGTAGTAAGGTTTGTATGTTCTGCATTCACATGGGTTCAGGCAGAACGGCATGACGGCAAGACAAAATAGAATGTGATTGTTGAGTCAGATTTCAAGGTTGCCCTGGGTCCGTGGCTGAACTACCAATAGGCATTGGGATATGACGAACTTGGAATGAGACTCGACAATCGACCATCTCCCTCTGGAATTGCCTTTTGCGGCTCTAATATAAACTCTCGCTAACACATGTGGTTATTCATTCATTTCGAAAGTGGACAGTGAAAGGGGAATGGAGAGACAGAGCGTTTTGTTGTCCAGGTCATCCGTGTTTTCTTTCCTTGTGCTTCCTCCCTGCTCGGCGTCAACAGAGGCACAGACACACACCCCTGCCTCCGTCAGTGATGACATTTATATCAACCAACAGTGACGGACACGAAAAGTATCTTGTGACAAATTGCAAATATCGAGCACAAGTAATACGAGTAAGTTGTCATTTAAAAAATACAAAGAGGCATGCTGAACAAACTGAAATGATTACATTTTACCCATTTAGTGCCTTAATATGGGTTGGAATTTGTTGTGCCAGTTGTTGAGGAGCGACAGACGGGATCACTGCAATTAAAGTCATGATTTTGCGTAATTTGGTTTGTCATTTAATCAACTTAGTGTTTTTTTTTAAACTGTTCCCAGTCCAGATGTAGCTTACAACGTTTGCATAGTTTGCACTGAACATATGTCAGTGGTAAAAACAGCTTTCTAAAGGAAACACTTCAAACATATTTCATATGTTATGAATGAATCGGGCACCGATATCAATTAAATCAGTTGCTTAAAATTTGTATCCCTTAGCCTTCACACAAGCACAGAAAAGGCTCCAGTTCTTGTTGCATCACAAACTGGCATGACTGGTGCAGGACAGGAAGAATCTACAGGTGAATGAAAGCGCCCACGACATCACTGGTGCCCATCTACAGAGCTTCGATGATACCGATGAAGTGAGATGTCTGCCCACAGCCCAAAGGATACTGAACGCACCCCAGCCACAGTGTGTCCACCCTGCTGCCAGGTGACAGGACACAACAGTATCCGCTGCAGTGCCACCAGACTACTAGTTATAGTAGTAGTATTAATCTTGTGCGAGGAGGATATGTGACATCGGCAAAAAGTTTAAATATTCTATGTTTGGGAGGCAATACCGTATACCGTTACTATCGCCCATAGCGCTGCTGGCCTCACCTAATTGTACTGACCATAAAAAAATGGATTTAGTTTGCCATCTATCATCTGCCTCTCCCATGTGATTGTAGAACAAACCCCGATACTGTGTCGAACTAAAGAAATGTCAAATAGCAGTTTGCTGAAACAAAATGAGAGAAATGGATTCCGCTCCTCTTCCCTTTCCCACAGTCTTCTGTGTCCATAAAATATTACACTCTGTGAGCTTTCTAACATGTCCATAAATATTTGATCACCAGCTTATATCACAGAACTGACTGCATACATGAAAATGTTAAAGACCGCAACAAAAATTCCACATTATTCCCAAACGCTCCTCATCAGAAGACGGCGTGCCCTTTGAACCAGACAAACTGGAGAACAGATTTGTTTTTAATGCCTGCCAAAAAGGGTGAGTGCCGTATCTGCATACACTGATGTTGCTGTAGCATGTGTGTCAACATTGATTTTTTTTTTCCAGCTTCATTAAAATTTCCGCCGTGTTAGAAAGAGTTTTAGTGAGACACTCCTGCTTTCCTGATATGGTGAGCTGTTTGATTCTCCCACATAAGATTGTTTGGCTCACGTTTTTTTTTTTTTTTTTTTTTTTTTTTTTTTTTTCTTTTTGTTTCTTT
>OMLP01003366.1:4428-21902 GCA_900302685.1 Spondyliosoma cantharus | reverse complement strand
GAACACCGAGTAGAACATTTACAAATCCAACGCGGCTGGCAGCCCTCTTCTTTTCAGTTTGTATTTTTGCTAATATGCGTGCCTCTCAAAAACACACAGCCACAGAACATACACACACGCAGACATGCTTCAAAACATCTGTATTCAGCAGCTTTAATTTCATTTCCTGCCACAGTGTTTCAACAGAGGTTCCTCTGGGAGCGCGGTTAGGGTGCAGAATGGCGCGCTAAAAATCTGCCGGTGCAAATCCCGACCTCCAAACCCCCCGCAATGTTTTTATAAGCTGGCTTTTATGCATATACTGTCTCGGAGGTGTTGTTTGCAGACACTGACAAAGCACATTCACTTAAATTGTCACACCTTGCACTTTTGTTTTCCTAATTGTGCCATCATTTCACATGAATGATGTAGCTCATTAACACAAATGCCTCGCAACATCCTGCACACTGAGAAACTCTTTAAAATGAGCTCAAATTAATGATGGTCTGTCATTTTTTTTTTTTTTTTTAATCCTATGTGTGACTTCTATGCCTGTAGCTATATGACTGCATGTGTCTATGTTTCTCTCATGGGGAGGCAAATTGAGTATTTCAGATTGCATATTGGTTTGGGTTGTGGCATATATCTTTACATATTTTTAGCAACGCACCAATGATTTAATCCCGGTGTGCTTGGCACTGGCACTCTACTTCCTCACTTGGCACTAATACTGTCAGGGGAGGTCACCCATGTATAAATGTATGCACAAATCATGTAGAAATATAAATCTGTTCCTTCCAGACCTGTTTTCAAGGTCAAAAATGATCTGCCAAGCTCCACTTTTAAGGCAGTCTGGTAAAGCTTTAGCAACGGCTTCATGGCAGCTGTGCAAACTCAGTCGGCTCATGAGAAACATGTGACACGGTCAGAGGAAGGGGAATTCAGACCTGGTATATAACATCTGATCACAAGTGGACGGCTCTAAGTCTGTCAGTTCCCACCTTGTATTAACGGTAACGGTATCGAACTTCGCTCTTTGCGCAGACTAACATTGTAAATCACTTGGACAAACTAACGAAATACTGCACCTTCAACGTGTGTTGCACAAAGTTTATAAAGTTTCTCCTGACTCACCACTCACAAAGTTGAGCGATTTAAAGGAGCCTGGGGACTATGTTGGTAACCGCCTTCCGTATTTGTCAAATTTGACATTTTACTGTGTTTACTGTTACATTTAGTGTAAATCACTTGTAACAGTTTGTTCCAGCAGTTGCTAAATGTTGGCAGGCGAGACGCACTTAAGTCGAGGAAGCAGACTGAAGGCCCTTTAGAAACACAGCAGACAGGCTGGTACAGACCAACTGGCACATTTAACAAGGTAAGAAACAACTTAAACAATATAATTTAATGCCAAATCTACAAATACACATTACTTATTTTGAATTTGCCCTAGTCGTTTTGCAAAGTGTGTTATGTTTCTCCTCACACAGCAACTCTTAAAATCGCACGATTTGTACGGGAGTCTTGGGATATTGTGGTTACTAGTTTGATCAGTGAAGCAGCGTTTTCACCAACATCTGCTGCTAACAGCAGGTTAAGAGAGCCAAAACATGTCATTTACATTACAGTGAGCCACATGGAAATCAGACAGCATTTAATCTGCACTGATTGTTGTGCTTTGTTCTTCTTGTTTCTCAGAGGACATCTACTTCAATGTGGGCCAGAACACATGTGCGTATGCACACTGCTAAGAGAATGTGATCACATGCAGCTCAGACCACCTCTGGATGTTTTCTGAGTGATCGGATCTCGAAATGTGACCTCAATGCGTCTCGAGGACACATTTGAGATCTGTACTGCCAGAGCAAGCTGGTACGTGGACCTTTAGATTGTTTTGCCACCTGATGTTTCTTAAGGTCAAGATGAACTGTGAAGCACATCAATGTTGATTTGATGAATAACTGCACTGCATATAAATGCATGTAACTACATGAACGAGAGTGCACGTCTGTCATGAAACAGATTTAGGTTTGAAGCTTTTAGCTCAATTCATAATATCATCTCAATGTTTGTTGAGAAGGAATATAGTGAATTAAAAAAATAAATACATAAGACATAATAGACAATAAGAAACAAAATTAAAAAATGTGTCCTGCAGTCTGGAAAATCTGAAAGACTTGTTGCAGATGAACTGAAGGTTCTTACATTGCAAGTATCAACAGTGACAACATATAAGTATCAGACATACACTATGTAGTGCTCTTTAAACTAGTGGTGTCAAGGCAGTACAATTATAAAACCAATGGTGGGTCAAGCACCGCACACAGAAAAAGTAAATAGAATGTAGCTGCATGAAAGCAAGGCCAGTGCATATCTGCCAGACGACTGACTTGCTGCCTTGATTTATTTAAGGGATCGTTTCCTCTTTTTGTGACCAGCTGTAACCTAGAAATTGTATTATGTTACCTCTTTAAACTTGGACAATAGGTAGCACAAGCCATGTTGCACTGTGGCTGACACGTTGACAAAAATTCCAGGTGGATGCTGAACAAATCCTCACATGAGTGGCACATAGTTTCTTTTGGAATAGAAATCATGACTTTGCCAGAAACTGCCACTTCAGACTTGATTCCACATTCCCTGAAAGTTGAGCTGAGCTGGCTGTGACCAGCTGCACTTCTCAAAACCGGTGTCTCCTTAGATGCCCCTGTTGCCTACTTCTTAGACAGCCTAGGGTGAGGGTGGGGGAGTCTGTCACAGGTCCCTGTCATTAACTGAGTTGCCTGGGCAACTAAAAGAGTGCCAACAATCAGTGACATGGAGTGTGACATTCAGGAAACGAGCAGACAATGGATTAAAACATACAACGATTACGTGCTACAATACAGACTGGAGTCACCCATACGGTATTCTCAGCATGGGGTGAAGGCCGCTCAATGCTCAATGCCCTGCTTATGTTTATTTTTCAATTGATCTAGTAACATTGGTAATAGTGTTTTTAGTTTCCTTTCCTGGATGTAAAGTCTCAGAAATCCTTTCAATAACTTGAATAACACTGAAAGATACTACAGCCATCGTGTGTTGTTTCATTCTTGTAACCAAAGTAAGCAGTGGGATCGTACTATTGTATCAATGTAAACAGAATCCATCAAAAAGAGGAAATAATGCAGCCCGTGGATGCAGAATGAGGAAGTTATTATGACTGCTGCCTCCGACGCTGTTGGAACGACAGACATCCATGCATTTTGAAGCTGCGTCTCAGAATAATAAAGAGTGCCTCGGTTGACTCAAGAAACACTATTGTGCATGCCCATGGGCGCGCACACACGTGCACACCTCCGTTTGCCAACCACAACTCCCAATCAGGGGCTGCATGGGACTGCTCATCCTGTCAGCGGAGGAGGGAATATGTCGGTCCCTGCTCAAGATGAGCTTTTTACAGCAATCACTTGAACAATCACTGTGCCCTAATGAGGAAGATTCTACAGATTCAACTTCCACCCCCAAACCCCCGCCTCTGGCCTGGGCTCCACATACTTAAGTGTAGCCCTACAGAGGGAACTAATGATTTTGCTCCTTGTCAGAGCAAATGGTAGATGGGACGTGTGCTCCTCCTCTTTATGTAACCAGTAGGACTGGAAGAGAAGAGGGAGGCTGAAGGAAGGAGCAGGAGGGAGGAGATGCTGTCACTGTGATGCAGTCTGTCAGCCACTGTCTGCTAGAACAGACTGCACGCAGCACGTCAGACTATCTTCTCCACAATCGTCCTGTTAGTCCTCAGAAAAGGTCAAGAAATCTCTTCTTTTGCCAAATTTACACACTTGCATTTTGAATACTATTTATCAGCAGAGGAACAAGTACTAGATGAGTAAAGTCACCGCTACAACGATATAACAACATTCCTGCGTTCAAAACTCCAGCTACAAAGTATACACACATTATGAGAAAATCCAGCATCAAAAATCTAAGTACTTGAAACAAATACTTTTAATAGTACATGATAAATGACCTCTGTGACTGATATATTATTATATGTGATATTATGAGATTAGTAATACGGATGCAACGCATATAAAACACATAACTGATTAAGTTGTACATTTTCTTGACAACTGTATTGCTTCAGTATAGTTTAGGCCAGTGGCTCCCCACTGCTTGAATGAATTAATGTTGCTCCGGGACCGTCATTGCAACTGACCAATCACGCGGCTGTGATGTAATAGCTTTGCAACTCTGGGAAAGACTGGAAAAATATGCACACGGGAGAAGTTAAGCTAACTAGATAGATATTGCATAATTTGACCGCTTTAAGCCTAAAATAGTCATTTAAATTACACCATCTGAAAACTAAGAGGGGAAATGCATGTATGATTAAAATGATAATAACTAATACACATCTGAAACATATGACATGAGGCTCCAACAAATTGCTTCCCAAGCCAGAAAGGTTGGAAACAACTAGTTTAATATTTAAAGACGCGCGTGTTACATTTGGAAGGTTGTTACGTTATTTAAATATAAAACTGCAATCTGAAAAGTGACTGGCTATCGGATAAATGTAGTGGAGTAAGACGTTTTCCGACTGAATTGTCATGGAGTAGAAGTATTAAATGACATAAAATGAAAATACACAAGTTAAGTGTTTTTTCAAGTACAGTATTGCGCAGGCACCTCAAATTTGTATGTAATTACAGTAATTGAGTCCTTGGTAAATTCCCACCATGGTTATTTAAATTAACATGAAACATTTGACGTCGCTTTATGTAGCGAATGGTATAATCTGACATAGAGCTGTGTGAAAGTGTTACTGTATAATGCATCACTGTGTTGTCTCAAAACGTCGCGTTTGTGGCGAATACGGCGAGCTTGTTTAACGGAGACTGCATGACCAGACCGGGTTACAACACTACAGCAGACAGATGCAAACTACCACATTAAATATGTAGCAGATAGCATGTTGTTATGTAAAATTTATGGGAACCCCAAGGCCATGTAGCGTGTGGACTAGTTTACATAGCACCTTTTGTAACAGCCAGATGTTAACCGCGTCTATTCAGTTCAGTCGGATATTATGGCCCAATTCTCCTCATCTGGTCAATGTGACCCAGTCTCACAGAGCGAATCCAAAGAATTCATTCAAGAGGGCTGCATACTGCTATGAGGGATCAACAGGGGCTAATTCATTGCCAAAACTGGTAAAATTAGAGCTACCATTTTTTTCCCATCTGTACAGCCTCAGGCAACTGTAGCCTAAATAGTTACTCCAGATAGACTCTGCTCAAACAAGTCTCGAAATGAATCCCATTTGTTGGATTTCAACTCTGTTAATTACACCTACATGAATAATCTGTAATTCTAAATATTGCAATAACATTTTGAATGTACGGAACAGATGGTACAATGCATGATATATGATACACTTAGCTATTCTTGGGAACATTTTCCCTCCAGTCTGTCTAGTGGCGCATAGCGGTTTATCAAATTGGACAGATAAGTTCCCTTCTGGTGTGAACCACGACAGATTTTACTGGAGGAAAACCATATAGTGAACATCCGCGGTGCTGGAAGAATGGAAATGAAAGGTCTCGTCAGAATTATTGTGGCATGGAATTTTGTAGGCTTCTTAATTTTTCATAACACAAATGAGGCTAAATATAAAGGTGTTAAGAAGTGGTCTAATGACTATAGATACATTTATTTTTCACTTCTGTTGGGGACTTCTGCACATAAATCCATGGGGATTTTTGGGCCTGAGTTGCAATAAAACAATAATCAATATTGCTCTTTTGGGGGGTCAAATGCAGTATTGATGGAGACCAAACGGGTACCTTGCATGTTTTCCTATTCATTTACTCTCACTGCAGACACTGCCTTTATTGAGACAATGGGAAAGAGATGGTGCCATGACCCACACACAAGCAAAGGTGACGGTTTGTAATTGAAGGCAGCTCCACTCAGAAAAGGTACAGTAATTACAACCAGTACAGAGAGTCCCGGTCTTATACCTTCTCCAAGCAGCTTTTTTTTTTTTTTCTCTTATTGGACAAAGAACTGAAAGCATCGACAAGCTTTGGCCTACCGCTTTTATTCTGTTTTATTTCCCTCATGGACAATCGTGAATTAATGAGACAAAAGAAAAAACGAGACAATTTGTCCTGGATTGGTGTGCAATCTGTACCAAGGTCAATCAGGGCTAATGTGTTCCATGTCCATCCCTGCACTTTGAGCAATGGCACATGTGTTGCTTTCAATGCCACCGGCGCATTATTGCTTCTGGAGAATAAGTCAAAGTCAAAGCAGCTACCTTTAGTACAAGAGGCTTACAGTACACAATTAGATTTAGCCACCCATGAAAGGCCTTTTGTTTGTGAGTGTGGATGCATGGGAGGATGCATTTTAATCATAAGAGGATACAGTGTCACCACACAGAGAGGAGGGGAAATGGCAAAATAAAAACAATTCTGTGTAATACATCCAGCGCTGGCGGCTACATCGGCTATCGCTTCAAGAATGACCTGTATGCAAGCAATCTTCAGTATAGATTTTTACCACCTTCTCATTACATGCTGTTATTAGAACAAAACAGCATTAGACAATCAGCTTGTTCATTGCCGTGTGCCTGATGCAACCCAACACACCAGAAAGACAAACACTTTAAATGTCCTAAAAACTTCGTCATACAGCTTTATGTTTCACCGTAAGCCATTAAGTCCCTAAACATCCTGATGTACTGGTCAGTGATCATCTAAAGAAGCTTGTTTTTTGTTACTAAAGGTACGTTTAAACCCATTTAACAATTGTAATGTTTTAATGATGTGGCCTGTATTACGTTAAGCTTGTTCTGACCAAATTTCTTGAACAAATTAATATAAAACAAGCTACGGAAATGTTGCTGTGACGTATACGTCACATCGGTCTTTTATCCTTAAAATGGTAATGGAAAGCTGATGTGTGACTTCTCTGTCACAATAACAGAATTGGTAATCAGCTGCTCAATTAATTTCACAGTTTCAATTATTTTGAATGAATATATGTTCTGTTGTTAAATTCAAAGTGCATTGCATAGATATGTTTCACAATCAGTGCTTGGATATCACCCATGAAGAGCACAACTCTATTGATGAGCAAATGGTGTCCTTCAGAGGGACACACTGACCAATAAGGAGTATGTGAAGGGCAAGCCCCACCCTTGGGGATTTAAAGTTTGGGACCGCTGTTCTTCCTTTGAAATCCTCTGTGACTGTGCAGTCTATGAAGGTGGCACTGGAACAAAAAACCTTGCTTGGCATGGGAGGTGATGTTAAGGTCAAGCTGTGTGAAACTCTCCCATCAAACCAAAACTACAAAGTATTTGCAGACAATCTTTTTTTCTTCAGCACCACTGTTGCTCAAGCTTCTTCAGCGATAGATCTACTGTGTAGGCATACTGCGTCGCAATCACTTGGCTGTTTGTCAGCTTGAAGATGAGAAAAATCTTGCCAAGAGAGGCAAAGGATCTGTTGATTTAAGGCTGGAGAAAGAGGAAAGCATGGTCATTCTCAAGTTGTACGACAGCAAATCTGTTATCAAGATCTCACCCTACTGTGCAGTTGAGCCCAGGACAAAGCTCGATGCTGGAGTAAATGACAGGCAAGGCATTTGTGGAGGTCAACAGGCCACACATTGTGAAGGAATACAACACATTCATGAGCAGGTGTAGACTTCCTTGATGCATGCGTTGCAAGGTACAGTTACCACATGAGTTCACAGAGGTGGTACCTCGTACAAAACCATCATGTTAGGCCTTGTTAATGCATGGTTGCTCTACTACAGCCATGACTGTAAACTACATGGTGTCCCAAAGACATTGAAACAAAGGAGCATCCAGGCAGAGGTTGCCACTGGCCTCATTCTTTGGCAGGCACAAAGTAGCCACCCATCACTTACAGCCACACCTCCACCACCACTGCCCAATAGAGTTCGTGTTGGAGTTCTGTGAAATGTGACAAGCGTGGCCACTGAAAAGTTCTGCAAAATCAATGCAACCACTACCTTCTGTGAGAAATGTGATGTGCATCTTTGTTTTACTGAGGAAAGACATTGTTACAAATATTACCATTTGGCTTTGGCTAAACTGCCAAAGCGGCATAACGGATGTAAGAACTGAAAACATTTTTTTTTTGATATGGTGTTGATAATACAATGGTTTGTATTCCCTTTTTTAGTTTTTTTCAAGTCTGTTGTTCAATTTTCTACAGCTACAGTAGAGCCCTCCAATGAGGCAGTGTTATTTATTTTTTATTCCGTTTGCATATTTTGTGAGGTAAAAGCAAATCTGAAAAAATGATTTGTTGTTAAACACCACTATTAAAGTCACAATATCGAGTTATGTTGTGGAAATGCAATACAAGTTTGTGTTATATTCATGCTTATTGTTACTTTAGTGTTACTAAGCAAAAAAAATGTTAAGTTGATTGATTTTCAAACAAGGAATTTACCATAAACGCTGGATGAAATGTATATGTAACATTACAAATATTTGACATTAAGGGGTAGTATTAAAACAAGCAAAAAGAAAAACAGAAATATATTATATGTGGTCCACTTGGTCTGTGGTATATCTTCCATCATGTTCCTTTAAGGAGAAAAGGGTCTGGGTTTGTTATGAGTTAAAAAACAGGAGTTATGGTTTAAAGCATTTTCCTAATTCATGAGAGCTCCACAAGTGTCCTTGAAGACCTCTGCAGATGGAATTAAGCCTGCAAGAAAGAACTAGGATTTGAGCGAAAACAAATAAAAGGAAAAAAAAAAAAGAAAGAAATGTTCTAAACAATAAAGAGACAAAGCCGTGAAAGAGTGTAAATGAGCTCGGCTACGGTGGCTGTGGCGCACATGCTGAGTGTTAAATAGAGGGAGATTTTTTAGCATTAACCTCGACTACTGTCATTACCCTACCTGTGGGCCCAAAACTCATCGGTATACACAGCATGCTGAAGGTAGGTGGGTGTGGAGGAGTGCATAACAAAACAAGCTTAATCAAGGAGCACAACAGTTTTCTCTTTCTTCGGTGCGGCTGACCTAATCAAATCAAGGAATGAGATTGATTTCACGAGGTGCAGATGGATCCCGTAGCAAGTCTAATTCAATGTGCTGGCTCTCCACTATGATGCGTGTTTTCTCCGTCCAGATGGTGCAGCTCGGGTTTGTAATTCATATTTCAACATTTTAACCCAACCCCCCTCCATTTCTCCCGCCCTCGTTCTTTCACTTTCTCACAGGGACTTTCTCTCCTTTTTTTCTTCTGCTCATAGTTTAACCACTGTGTAAATGAGTGTTGCTGTGGATAGATATCACAAACTCATCTGTCAAACATGTGATCCTGTGATCCTGTTAAATGTAGCAAACAACACATGCTGATTGGTGAGTTTCATGGTGGAGATGTAGCAGAGTAGAGCAGAAAAGGAGAGTCAAGCCAGTATTGAATGAACATGTATACTACGATGTGTGGAAGTTTATGGAAATCAGTTTTACTGAATCTGATTGGTTTTTTTTTGTTTGTTTGTTTGTTCTCTTATCCTAAATGCACATTTCATTCCAGCGTTCCTTTGCAACATTGTCAATCATTAGATAAATTGTTTCATCACAGAAGAAAATTTCTTAAATGGTTCATATGCAGAGGACAACAGTTAAATTTCCAGAGTGGTGGTGTCTGTTTAAAGCCCTGTAATAGGTCAGATTAATTTCAGGTTCATACTTTAATTTTGGGTGTCTAGAAAATGTTTAAATGCTTTGAAAAATAAGCCATTATTTATTATTTACATCGCTGCAACCCCTCTGTCTGAATGCTCTGTTAGCTCCTGTCTCTTTAAGGCGCCCCTCCTGAAAAACCCAGTCTGCTCTGATTGGTCAGCTTTCAAAAGTCTGCGCAGGCATTTCCACTGTGTAGCCGATCAGCCCCACTGGTATGTTACCATCCAGGGCCATGCTGGGAACGACGCTAGGGGGGTGACTGTGAAGTTGGGACATCACAACCTTTGACAGAGTTTATATAGAACTCACTTCTACAATATGCTTGGTGATGTATCATAGGCAACTGGATTTGTTTCAGTTGCTTGAAGATGTTTCACCTCTCATCCAAGAGGCTTAGTTCTAACTAACTGGCGTGGTGTTGCAGGCTTTTAAACTCTTTGTGGGAGTGTCCTAACAGAGTTGTTAAGGACAAGTGTGAGCTCTGAGTTTCAGAGTTGTTTACTATCGTGACTCATCGCACATCAACCATCACCTTAACCATCTCCGGAAATCATCATGGAGCTCCTCTAGCTGTTTGTCATCCCCTCACCCAACTCTCTGGTGGTACTTGGTCTTGCCTGGCTAACCGCACAACCCTCACATAGACTGGTCGGCAGCCTCCATATCCAGCTAGCGCACATTCAGCCACTCCCGCTATCTCCATTCTGCCAACACACCTGCAAAGGTATCTGCCACAATCCCCCCTAAACCTCCAGACCTGTCTCTAGTGCCACCAGTGATCCATGACCTGCCACTTCACCACCCATATGACTGTGCAATTGATCTTCTCACTGGTGCTCCGCTCCCCTCCAGTCGCCTGTACAACCTGTCACGCCCTGAGAGGGAATCCATGAAAGATGAACTGAACTGGCTACTGGCTTGATCGGGCCTCCACTTCCCCCCAGCCCATGGCCAAGAAGGATAGGACCCTTCACCCCTGCATAGACTACCAACGCCTCAATGTCATCATGTTGAAAAATACCCCCACCCCCTTCCTTTGATTGATCCCTCTTTCGAGCCACTATGTCATGCTAAAGTCTTCACAAAACTCGATCTTTGCAACGCCTATCATCTCGGCCAAATTCAAGAGGGCGACAAGTGGAAGATGGCCTTTAACATCACCCTTGAGGGCTTGATAAAAAGCCACAGCTGTTTTTCAAGCCCTCATCAACGACACTCTGTGACATGTTGAACCATTTTGTCTACTTGGACGATATACTGATCTTCTGCAAAACCCAGGACTACACATTGAGCAAGTGAGGTTGGTGCTTCAGAGAGTCCTGGACAATAACCTGTGCATAAAGCCACATTTTAAATTTGAATTCCACTCCACTGAGGTTTAGGGATGTATACCGAGGACCAGTACTTTTTGGTACTGGTTCCTAATTGGGTCAGTACCAGGGTACCGTTAAGATTCTGGACAAACGGTACTGTTATCGGTATAGAGCTGTGGTAGCTACTGCTTGGTTCATGCCGCCTACAGGATTAACGTAACATATCAGTGGTGCTAAAATCGATGCTGTAATGACTGCAAACTTACGGCGCTGCAGTCTTTAGTGTTAGCCCGGCTGCTAAATTTACTCGCTTTGTTATAGCAATCAAACACGGCGCACTCCTTTAGCTTCATACTATGTGCACGCTCCAAGTGTTCGGTGAAGTTGCTAGTGTCCCCGAATTCGTGTCTACTGCGTTACGGCTACGATCCGGTTTTGCTCCGCCGTCCAGCAACCCCACCGGTTGAGTCCATTTTGAGTCCACCACGGCGCAGTATGGTAGACAGCTGGCGTCATGAGGCCGAGGGGTTCCCGCGATAATCACATGATCACTTGCGACCGCAGTTATAGGTATGTGTCATTAAAACAACAGCACGAAGTGTTCCCGACCGAAGGATTAGCAGAAGAGCTTGTGTTTGTCTCTTTTTTGAGATTTGTGTGCTGGTGTGCTGGAGTGTTTTATTTTGAAAAGTAACCGGATGTCATATTGTTGTTTCAGTGCTTGACTTCCTGTCTGCTCGGTGCTAAATTACTGTGTCATGCTCCGGCATCCGTGACACGCAACTTCTCTCTGACAAAGATTGCATCGAGCTTGTTTTTTTTTCTTCTGAGAAGCATTTCGAATTGCATAGCTTCTGTTCTGTTGAAGCTTTATTACCTTGTGGTAATGAAAAAAGGTTGAATCTTTTAACATCTTGTAACGTCTTTATATTTTACTCAAAATGACATGGTGTAGTATTGATAAGAGTATCGATAAGAGTATTGATAAGCATCGTTACCGATAAGGAGTATCGCTATCAATAAAATCCTAACGATATACATCCCTACTGAGGTTAGTTTCCTGGGATTCGTGGTGGCTCAGGGGAGGCTTCAGCCAGATCCAACTAAGATCTGGGTGGTGGAAGAGTGGCCAAGCTGCAATGTTTCCTGGGGTTTGCTAATTTCTACAGGGGGTTCACCCATGACTACAGCCAAGTTGTAGCTCCTCTCACCCATCCCCTTTTCTCTCCTCTCACAGGCAGAGAGGAATTACGACGTTGGAAACTGGGAACTGGCAGTTGTCCTTGCTCTTCAGGAGTGGCAACATTGGCTCGATGGCACCCAGGAGCTGTTCCTCATCTGGACTGACCATTAAGAACCTGTTTTACCTGCAATCTGCTAGAAGGCTTAACTCCTGCCAGGCTCGCTGATCCTTATTCCTGAGTCCCTTTAACGACACTCTCTCATTCTGATCAGGCCCCTGTAAACCAGATGCTCTCTCTTGTCTCTACTCCCCTGAGTCACTCCCAGTTGACCCCGAGCCCATCTTGCCTAATCCCCGGATAGTCTGAGTTCTAATTTAGGAGATCGAGACCATCGCTCAGGAGGCTCAACGAGTTCACCTCTCTGCCAGACTCTGGCACAGGTCCACCAAACCACCTGTTCTTGACGGACGGGGTCCGGTCTCAGGTGCTACGGTGGGGCCATTCGTCCAAAATAAACTGGAGTCCAGCGGATGCTTCAGTTTCTATGCCAGCATTTCTGGGGGCCTAGCCTGTCCAAGGATATGAGTGAATTTCTGGTGGCCTGTTCTGTGTGTGCCGGGGTAAGGCGTCTCAACGTCCTCCTGCTGGCCTTTTCAAACCCCCTGCTGTTCCCCTTCGTCCCTGGCCTATTACAGTGGATTTTGTTATGAGTCTCCCGCTTTCTGATGGAAACACCACAATTCTCACCATAGTGGACTGCTTCTTCCCTCGGCCGTCCCCCAGACATCATCTGAGATCGTGTACCCCAATTCCCATCTCAGGTGTGGCAGGCTTTTTGTAAGGCACTTGGCACGTCCTCCAGTCTCACTCCTGGTTACCATCCTCAATCAAATGGACAGACAGAAAAAGCTAACCAAGACCTAGAGGACGCCCTCCACTGCATCAAAGCCCATCATCCAACCTTCTGGTCCTCTTTTTTCGCTTGGGTGGAGTATTCTCATAACTCCCTCGCCAGCTCCGCGAGAAGTTCATGGCCATCTACGGCTTTCAAGCACCTAGATCATGTCATCTATTGTTAGGAGATTTGGAAGGTTACCCGTGATGCCCTCACCCATTCCTCCTGGAGAAGTCAGCATTTGGCGAACTGTTACCGGCTTCCAGTCTCTCAATACCTACCAGGACATAATGTTCTGGTAGGTAACAGACCAGAACATTATGTCTGTTAATGTCCTCCCGTGACCTTCATCTGCAGGTGGAATCACACAGGCTAGCTCCGCGCTTTGTTGGTCCATTAGAGATGGATAGGATCATCAACCATACCGCTTTCCATCTCAAGCTGCCTGCATCCCTACCGGTACATCCCACATCCATACTCTTCCCCAGCAGATTCTCCAACCAGAGCCTATCTTTACTCATACCTGCATACTCCCTGTGAAGCCACAATACATTTCCTTGCTACACTACTCCCTGCTGGTTGTCCACTTCAGTTTTCTATTACAGCTACACAATTGTAACACATTACACAGGATGATAAACCCATCAATCAAAATTTTGTAATACATTTTTTTTTCTTCTTTTGCTGTTAAATTGGTATAAATTATAGGAATCATATTATATATATTTTATATGTTGACCCCTGACCGATGGCTCTGTATGTAAAATTTGTATTATCTACTTTTTTTACTCTAAATATAGTAGAGTAAACGTAGATTATTTCCTTCTTAATCTTAGCTGGGTAAAACGTGAAATGTATAACTGTGCTTAAGTACAACTTGAATAAATATCCTTCCCCCCTTAGAAATCTGACCACAACTGACCATGCATAACTGACTATGGGTTGCGTAACATACTGCAAATATGGGATAAATTAACATTTAAATAATAATAATGTTGGCATGTTTCAAAAGGTGTTTCATATTTAGTATATATATAGGCATGCAAAAAATTTCCATAATTGGAAGACACGCAGTGCCATAGCCATTCTGTGGGGCTTACTCCTGCGGAAAAATGCAGATGTACTCCACAGTGCCTGTTCGAGCTGTCAAAGTCATTGTTCTCAACCTGAGAGGCCTTTCAAATTAGCCAGTTTCGATGCCAACTGCCTCTGCTGGAGAGGCATGCATTGCTGGTGTAGAAAAATCCTGGTGGTATAGGTTTTCTGCGTGGGGACCTCAATAATAGGCTCTGACAGATTTTGCTCAGCACTTTTGTTTGTCTTATGACGAGTTCTACTGTCGGCCTTCTGCTAGGACAACACTGCATTCAGTAGCGCAACTTTACCCCTTGTTAACAATATTTAATAATTGTTATCATAAGGAAAACTGTCAGATCAATGAGCGAGTTATGGAGAAAGAACAATTACTGCCAAAAAAAATTACCTGTATGTGCAAAACATGAATAGAATAGGAGAACTGATCTAACCCCCACTACGATCAATATGTGAGCTACATTTAGACTTAGTATTTTTTTCCACATTAGTGTCCTATGCCAGCCGACAAAGAGAAATACACAACGGCTTTGCATGTATCTGCTGTAGTTTTTCTACTTTCAAAGCCAACATATCTCTCTATGGGGATACAGCTTTTTAATAGGCAGGTATTGGAAAGCAGTATTTGCTCAGACCTAAGAACAAAAGGAACTATAAATGAGGGCTTCATTGGCTATATTAATAATCATCTGTGCCTTCTCCTTTGAGAGGCCTGTGATATCGAGTATCATTAGACATGCAAATAACAGCTCCATTTTCCCGTCCCTGGGATTAGGAAGGAAAGAGAGAAAAATGAAGAAGAGGCATGGCTGTGGCAGAAACAATTAAGCCGTCCTCTTCGCGGAAGCACTTGGCAGCCGGCTTCAGACTGGTAAGGGGGGACAGGAGGGGTCTTTTGGCTAGGCAGCAACATCAACACGCTTGTCTGAGTGAATGTGCAATTGCGCAGAGCATCGCTTTAAGATGTCAGATCACCTTGGAGTGGACGGCAGCTACAAGCACAAGCACTTCTTCTGTATGTCATGATGCCACTATACGTGTTTCACACTCTGTCTGGAGCACGGACCCGGGGAGGGAGGGAGAGAGGGAGGGAGGGAGAACAAAGGAGCAAGAAGCAGAGACGAAATAGACAAGAGAAAAGAGACAGTCATCTCTGTTGTTTTATGCAGTCGACAGTGATGACACTTTTCTTTTATCTGGCCACTCGCCCCACATGGGCGAACATTGAGTGCATTACCACGTCGCTCAGAGACAAAAAACCCCCAGCCTTCCTCCGTCACATTAGACAAATATCCAAGGCCTCTCTCGCTTACATAATCATATCCTTTGGCTAAACAGGGCAAACTTTTCATTTTTTCTGTTGCAGAATAATGATACCAAAGCCCTCCTGGAGTGCCACACTTGAGATGAGGTAAAACTAAATATTTCCATGCACTAAAGTAAAAGTCATTTACTCTTCCCTTCAGTGCATGGAAAGAGGGAGTGGGCATGGAAATTGCCTCTCATAACCCATTTCCCTGATTCCCTTGTTACCTTCACTTCATTTCCAAGTTATCTTCATCTTTCCCCCTTCTTTGCTATCACATAACAAAGCTACCAGAGCCGGGAAAAAAATCAATCTTTGTCTGTTAAAAGGTTACCTAAAGAAAAGTAAGAAAACAGGTTAAGCCTAGAGGGTATTAAAGCTCTAAGATCCTGCGACTGAATTAAAGCTTCTTTTTTTTTAAGACCAGTGAAAACAGGTAATTTCTTTGTATGAGCCCCATGAAAGAGAGGAGGAGAAAAAAAATCATTAAACATGTCAAATCTCAATGAGAGACTGGGGATGAAAGCGTGCAGCCCACTGACTTCAGTCCGTCATACAAAGACGAGACAGTGAGTCAAAAAGTCAAAAGTGACTCCCTGAAATGCTCATCTCGTCACATCTCCCTCTCTTTTGCTCCCATTCCCTCTTTATCACGCTCTTCCTCCCTTCCTGCTCTCGCTCTGTGTCTTTTTCTGGAATCGCCTGTCGGTAATGTCAACAGAGATTTCACGGCACAGTGCCGTTGCATCGGCCGGGCTCACATTTCCTCTACCTGTGATTTACATCAGAGAAGAGGCTCATGGGGGATTTTCCATGCCAGCGAAGGGAGGGGAGCTGTGACGGTGACGGTGGTGGTGGAGGTGGTGGCGCGGGAGGGTGAGTGGTGGTGGGGGGTGGTGGTTAGTACCCTGGGGCCTGACGCAGTAAGGGACTCTAACAATGGTGGCACAGACCGCCCAGCTGAGAGATGCTTTTACTGCAAAGAGAGCCTGCATGACTGCATTCAGGACCTGCTCCTTAAATGTCACCATCCTCCCTACACAGCACACACGTCTCGCCAGGTTATTTTTCGGCATTTTTGGAAATAGGAGCACGGGCATTTGTGCCTATCAGCCTGCATGTTTGTTTGCATGTATAACATGTACTGGCGTTGCACTATGTAATACTTTTGAAGACTTGAATTATGAATTATGCTTTATCCTTACTAACGCACACACACACACACACACACACACACACACACACACACAAGCAGGTTATTTGTTTTTAATTAATATTCGGGCATGGTAAAAAAACTAAAACACAAACACAAGAAAGGTGAGGCCATCGTGATCAAAACTCAAGGGTAAGAAAATTATTAAAGATGTCTTCCTCCTAAAGGGTTTGTATATTCAATAAAAAAAATGTATTTATCCATTGTAAAGAACATATTTTGTTTTTATTCCTCCCTGTAATACTTATAGAAAGGGAAGTCATCTACTGCAGTCACTTTATCAGGCTATTATTGATCCTGGTCCTATTTTACAGTGTTTACTGCAGAAGCTTTTTTTTTTTCTTTTTTTCCAGAGAGGATTTAATAATTATGTCCTACTTCAACCAGATAAACAAAACAAATATTTGAAAGTGTTTCACAGACATACATTGTTTTGTTAAGTGGGCAGATTTAAGCGAAAAACGTGGGGTTACGTTGCTCTTATGAAACCTGCGGCTGTTGTTACGTACAGTGGGCTTAAATTCACATCATTCAACATCGCTGAGAAATGCTCGCATATGAGCACATGTTCTGGAAGTGTGCAGGGTTCCAGAACATTTGAAAGATAAGGAGGTTGATTAGATGATAAGGAGGTTGATTAGATGTGATTTTGAGTCAGCACATCATCGTGTATAAGGGCAGCTGTGATGCAAGGTGATGCAAAACCTTGGATCTGTGAATAACTCATGGCAGCCAGTCATAGACAATGTCCACCACTGTGGCC
>OMLP01003365.1:29180-41475 GCA_900302685.1 Spondyliosoma cantharus | reverse complement strand
AAGAAGAAGAAAGAGAAGAAGGAGAAAAAAGAGAAGAAGAAGAAGGAGCCACTGAAGACTCCTGGAGTGAGTAGCAGTTTTTTTTATTTTATTTTCTGTTTTTTTGTGGGAGAAAAGCTTCATTTCTGTGTTACACACTATAAGAGAACAGAAACAACTGATTCAGCCATTGCAGCACTATTGGTAAGTGTATTAAAAGAAAGGTCACAAGTGGTATACTTAAAAAGTCGAATGAAAAAAGGCTCTTGAGATAAATAAAATTTTGCATAGTTATTTTAACCCGTATACAAAATTACTACTCAAAAAAATTCAGGTTGAGCAGCTCATCACAAGAACACTGTAGCCTCTTTTTTCCAAATACGGAGCCCAATGGCCCAAATAGAATCTGTTCAGGTAAGCTTGTAGAAGAATGGAATTTGTGTTCCAAGTCCCAAAACCTTGAAAATAAAATGCAGCTTAAAACTCAATTTAAACATGTGTGTTCGTATGAAGCAGGACAGACCTTTATTGTTGCTTATCAAAAGGATTTAACAAATGCGTTCTGCTATCTGTATGATTGGGAACAGGCAGGCTGAAAGCCAAGACGACAGTCAACAGTCACTTTAAGAGTGGGTTCTTTTGCTAATTGTTCTGTTGGGATGCTCAAGTGTACACTGTGCAGCTTTAAGCTAAAACACTATCAAACATAGCTATCAGACTTGACTTGTGGTCATCAAATACTCAATATTAGGTTATTCAAAATCAGGGATTAACATGATCTGGAGACCCTGAAGAAACTACAGTGAGAATTTCAAAATGTAATGTATTATTTAAATGTTTCCATTTTTTAGTCTATGTGCTTACTTCTTTGACTTTGTCCCTTTTCTTTCAGACACTGAGTTCGGCCTTGGGACCCCTACCATCCCCGCTTGGCAGCCTAGCCCCTCTGAGAGGTCTGGATGCCCCTGGCTCAGGCCCACTCTCTGGTTCTGCCCCCGCTCTCCGGCGGTCCATTGGCAGCTCTGGGGGACTGGAGCCCCTAAAGACATCGATTGGAGTATGACCCTAGTTCTATATGAAGGAACAACTGATATGCATTTGAATTTTCAGCCTGCCACCAGCCTCTAACCCAGGTGCCTACAGTTACAGTGTAGTTTTAAAATTCTTTCTCTGTCAGGGCCCCCGGAGCAGTGGAGCATCGAGTGTTTTGGGCAGCAGGCAGGAGGAGAGGGTGTCCCTCAATCTGCCTGGCTTTGATGATGATGATGATGATGATGATGATGATGATGATGACAATGACGATGAGAAAATCTCAGAAAACGAGGTAGAGTAGAACCTTGAGAGAAATGCAAGACAATGAAAGATGGTGTTTGGACGACCCGTGGCTCTTAAATGTATATACCGTATATCCCCATCAACGAAGATAATGTCACTTTTTCAGCCGAGTCCTCGCAGTTCAGACCGATTGTTGAAGAACCTTCATCTTGATCTGGATGCCCTCGGAGGAGGCCTTCAGTATGAGGTAGAAATGATATTACTACATTTTAATAAGAGAAAATGAGAACAGCTGTTAATTTGTTGATTCTGTGAACTGAAAAAATGTTTCCTTGTTCTGTTTCCTGAAGCGTGCTGTGCTTTTTTTATCTGAATATGTTTTTCTTTTAAAATGGTTCATCCGTTTCTGTGTGTGTGCGTGTGTGCACGCACACTGTAGGACAGTGAGGCCAGTGGTGGAGCTCCAGCTGAGGAGAGGACAGAGCCAGAGTTGCAGGACTTGGCTCTATCTGGAGACCACAGCCCTGAGCCACCGTCCCAACAGGTAAAGAAAAAAACACACACTCCACATGTCCACCTTTGCAGTGTCCCTCCAGTTGCCCTTGCTTTCTTTCATCTGTCTTCCTCACTCTACCATTTCTGTGTTCTGTGTCTACCATATTCTATCTAGGCCATAGTATGTTTGCACAGTGATAGACAAGAGATTACTACATATTACACGAAGTAACAGGAATTTTAGAAGCACACCTGTGGCAGCCCATGTAGTATGTTCATATTTCTGGAGACTAACATTGTGCTTCTACAAGAGCTGCAACAATAAATTGATTAATCAATTTGTTCAAGTCGAAATAAAATTAATCGCCAAGTGGTTTGCTAATCGATTAATCGTTTCAGCAATTAGTAAGCAAAACGGTCGAACATTTAATCTTTCCAACTTCTTAAATGTGACGATTGGCTGCTTTTCTTTGTCATTTCTGTTAATAAATGAAGAGGCTTTTGTTTTTGGACTGTTAGTTGGACAAAAGAAAGAAGCAGTCTTAAAAAAAAAAACGTCACTTTGGGCTCTGGGAAATCGTGATTAGGGTTTAAGAAAACATACAAGTATAGTACATGCCTTGGATACTGCCTAAAATGCTGGATTCAGTTACGGTGAGTACGCAAGTCAATGCACTGATCTGATACCTCATCGTTTATTTAAGAAACCTATACGCCTGTGTACACCTGTATGCAACAGTTTCAGCATTTAATTGTGAAAATAATCTGCAGATTAGTCGATAATGCACACGATAATTAGGTGCAAGCCTAGTTTCTACTGCATCTTTGAAAAAAAGATTTTGTAAGTACCTTTCTCTCTTGGTAAAAAAAAAAAAAAAAAATGCAGCCTGTAATAACTTTAATCAGTTGAGGATAAGAATTTAATAATGCTAATATTCATGTAAATGTGTGTGTTTAGGTTTAGGGCAGTAATAATTGTGAACATATCTCTACACATCCTCAATGCTATCACTATCATAATGGACCTCTCATGTATCTGTGATTCTAAACCATCTGTTATTGCTTCTCTTTCTCTCATGTGACCTCTTTGACCTTTACACCTATCACCTTCGCACTGTGAACCCTGGGATGTGTTCACGTAGCTGCTGTGCTGCTGGGATCTGTCCTATGGGCACGGCTGCTACTGTGTCTTCCTCTTTGTCCTGCTGTCCTCCTACTGTCACTGTTACTGCTTTGCTGTCTGAAACTTCATGTCGGGAGCAGGTTTCATCACCACCAGTGTCCCTCTGATTTATGTATTTTTTTTCCGTTAGCATAGACCACTGCCATTAGATTCTAAGAAGTCAGTCCCGATTTATGAATCTTGCACACTTTTTACATTACCTGCTGTTGAAAGCTGTTTTGTATTTATTATTTGTTCTGAAACTACACCGTATCCCACTGATTTAGCAGAACGACTATAGCAAAGAGTGTGATTATAGATTCAGTGATTTCTTGTACACGTTATGGCTTTTTTTAGAGGAGAAACCTGCTCCTGTGTGTGTCTGAGTCCCAGAATATTTCTGTGTTTCTATGCATGTTTGAGTTTGTTCTTTCCGTGCGTATTTTTCACGTGTCAGTTGTCTAATGTGACTAATTTTGTACCAGCAAAATGCACGATTCCACGGTTTTGCATGCAGTCGTGTCAAGATCATCGCCCCCAATCTCTTTGTCCCTCACATGCACTCCTCCGTCCTTTCTCTCCCTTTTGTCTCTGCACGCCTTGCTTTGTGCCTCTATCTGGGATGGATGGACTCCTCTTCCTACTCCCCTGTGCCAAGGACTCTTTGAGGGGCCGCCACCTCCACCTGTCATCACTGGCAGGCAGCAGAAGCCATGTCAGTGTGGAGGGAATGGGTCCTGTCAGCTCTGAACCTGAACACTCTGCTCCACAGGAGGTAGCAGAGGAGTTAAATGAGGTGGAGGAGGAGGAGGAGGAGCAGGAGGGGGGAGAGTTGGAAGACGAGGATGTTCAGAGAGAGAAAGGAGAGGATGAAGGTGGAGGGGAAGGGGAAGGGGAAGGGGAGGACGAAGGGGCGGAGGAGAAAGAAGAGATTGAAGATGGACAGGCACAGGTAGAGGAAGCGGAAGAGCGAAAAAGCAAAGAAGAGGGGGATGAGATGGAGGAAGAGCAGGAAGGTAGTAAAGGGTCTGCAGAAAGCAAGAAAGGGGAGGTGGTGGAGAGTGACAAGGCAGAGGAGGAATCCTGTGAAGGTGATGATGAAGAGAAAGACGGAGGGGGTGCTGGAGTGTCAGGAAACATGAAACATAGTAAGATGCAAGAGAACAATGAAAAAGAGGAAAATGGTGGTGATGAGGAAGTAGAAGGCAGCGTTGATAGGCGGCATGAAGAGACCAAAGATGGAGACGAGAATGGGAAGAGTGATGACGCTGTGGAGAGTTTAACAGAGGAGAAGGAAGAGGAAGAAAAACAGGAATTTGAGGAAGGCAGCGTCGTGGAGAAATGCTCCGAAAGTGATAGAGCAGAAGGGAGTGAGGAGGAGGAGGACAAAAATGACAAAGATACGGATAAGCTTGAGAGAAGCATAGATGGCATGGGAGGGCAGAATGAGAGCGAGGTAGAGGAGGCCGAGACAAATAGTGAAAGAGAAGAAGAGGTAAAGGGTGGCGAGAGCGATGAGGCTATGGAGAGATGCTCCTTGAGCCAGAGGAGACTGACGGAGAGTGACGATGAGGTGATAGAGAGATGTGTGCAGAGTGAAGGGGGAGAAACTGATGGGGAGGCACTGGAGGTAGATGAAGAATCAAATGCTCAAAAGTCTCAGACTGCCCCGGAGAGTGAGGACGAAGCCGTGGAGGTTTTCGGAACGGCTCAAGGCCGATCAGCCAAGCCAGACGAGGAGACGGTGCTGGGCGACCATAAAGCACTTGACCAAAAGAGAGAAACTCTCGCTGGCAAGATGGAAAATGTGACAAAAAAATGCCCCCTTCCCGCAGAGGTAGGGCTCGGTGTTTTGCTCTGTGAGTGCTCACATCCCCCCGCCTGCATTCGCCACCCGACCCAAAACCTGGTCCCGCCTGATCTATGCATGTAGCTCCCAGAATCCAACTCCACTGCCTTAGGGGCTGTCTCATCCTGTGTGTTTCCTAGCCTCAATGTCATCACTCGCACACTGGAATATCAGTTGGTCTGAGGACAAATCCTTTTGAGCCCCTGAGGACTGGATTGGATAGGTCTGATCGCTTTTCCCATTGATGGTGCAGCCTTTTATTAGTCTATTTGTTTAGATTGCCGGTTGATTTGGCCCGACATAGGACTCTTATTTCCCGCTATCGCCTCTGACATTTTCAGCGTCTGCTTGCTACGTTCGCAGATTGCAGACTGTCTGATTTCACCTGCCAGCTCGCCGGCCTTGGTTGTGTTTGCACGTACGCTCTGCTTTTGCCCTCAGCTGTGTGTGTGTGTGTGTGTGTGTGTGTGTGTGTGTGTGTGTGTGTGTGTGTGTGTGTGTTTCTGCCTCACTTTGGAAAAAGACTGCACGCTCCAGTGTTTAGTGTTGCTTGTGCCGTTTTTGCTCGTGCACACACATATGTGCGTTCATTCAGAACCGTTACCCTGTCAATGAGAGTCTTGGTGTGCTTGTGTGTGATTGCAGGAGTCTGAGGCCGGTAAGAACGTGGAGGAAGCATCATCCTCGGTAGATGTCAAGGTACTCGTGCAGTGTGACACCCATCCAATGTAACCCCACCACTCATTCACCTGTTTATTGTCAGCTTGTTTGGTAATGGTTCTGGTCCTGTATCCTGAAGCTGTCAGAGAAAGTTCTGGACATCAACGACCTGTCTGGCACTGTCAGTCCACTGGAGAAGGATGACAAAGAAGAAAGACAAGAAGAAGACGAGTATGAGGAGAGTGGCGAGATACAGAGGTCTGTTGTTGTGTTGATGTTGTTCCAGGAGAACAGCTATCTTAAAAGAAGTAACTCTTAAAGAAGTGTCTTTCCAAGGAATTGGAAGCTGTTTTGATCCAGTGCATCCCCAATATTTTTTATTGTCACCTGTAGTTGTCAGGCGCCAAACATTTATTTGTCATGGTACGTGTCGACAGGATCAGTCATTTCCATGCATCCAATTCACCGTCAATGTTAGCAGCTGTGCAGTGCATTCTGGCAGTGCTGCATTGCATTGCAGGAGACGGGGCAGCATGTAGGCTGCTCCTCGTTCGCGAAAAGTTGAGGTCCAGGCTACTTAATGCAAACCAGGGGCGTGCAGCACGAATTACCGTTGTCGGTTTCTATAATGAAGACAGATGATTTCAGAAACACATTTCGAGGGAAATAATTAGGTTAGAGAAATGTTTCCATACGAGCTGCCATGTTGGTCCAGTTTGAAATCAGGCAGCCCAGGTGAAAATGTTTGTCCAATCAGGTTTTAAAGCAGAGGGCACCTGTGAATCATATACCATGACACCGGTGTCACGTCCATCGAGCAGCCAATGTTGGGATGTGTCGAGACCCATGTGTCCAAAAATGCCCCTGCCGATATGTACCATAAGAGTTTAAAAGATTAGCTTTATTTTGGTGTAACATGAAGCTACAGGCATTAAGGAAATATGCACAACTTATTTAAATAGAATAACACTGCAAGCTATGTGGTCTGAATATTTTCAGCTTCTTATTAACCTGAGTATGAGTATAACACCTTTATCTCTCTGAAGGTATGCTGGCAAAGACAACCCTCCAGCTCTCAAGGTTGACCGACTCGTCCTCCACCAATCCAGCCCTTCGCCTTCTATGTCAAGCCTGTCCCATTCAGAACAAGGTGTCGGGTTCCGACTAAAAAACGAAGAACTCGGCACGTCTCCGGGGCTACAAAGGCCTGAAACCTCCAGAGGTCGGCTGGTCCGCACTTCCAACACCCAACTTGAAGACGCTGAGCAAAACCAAGAGATCCCACTGGAAGAAGTGGCAAGCTGGAGAGTCCGGAAAGACAGAGAGAAGGACGAGGAGGAGGAGGAGGAGGAGGTGGAAGAGGTAGAGGAGGAGGTGGAGGAGCAGAGGAAGAGGGCAGAGAGAGAGAAGAGGAGTTTGAGAGAGAGGAAGGAGGAGAGGGAGAGGAGGAAGGCTGATCAAGAGGTTGAGGAGGAGAGAGAGCATCTGATGAGGGAGAAGGAGAACAGAATGCGTCTCCTCCGGGAGGAGCTGAGGAAAGCAGAAGAAGAGGAGGAGAGGAGGCTGAAGGAGGAGAGCGAGGAAAGACTCAGGTAGGCACGGAGAGTACAACACCAAACTTTGCCGCATCATCACATCATAGTCGCTCAAGAAACAGAAGTCCTCTCAACTCAGATACTACTACTAGTACTTGCTCAACACTTTTCCAGTGTATCAGTGTTGCAGCAAAGGGACAATGATGATTGTGTCTTCTATATAGTTTACATCCCACTGGGTGAGTGATGCAGTTTATAACAGTCCTTTGGTCAAGACTCATTTAAGCACATGTACATTTGATTGAAACTTCTATTAATCATACTCTTAATTCATTAATACATGTGTTTGTGCTTCTCCCCAGGGCTCTGCGGCAGCGTCTCCTGTCGAAGAGGAGTGAGGAGGAGGCCAGGCTGAGCGAGGAGTCTGATAGGGGGCTGAAGGAACTCAGAGAGTCTGCCCAGATGGAGAGGGAGAGGCAGCAACACAAACTCAGGTCACACATGCACATTAACACAATACGCAAAGGAGCATCAACGCAGTGGTTCTCAATGTAGAGTGGAAAGACGTCCAGACTGATGATCTAATGACTTGCCATATTGTTTTCCTTTGCAGTTCATAAATCTACAGTCGTGGTCAAAAGTTTACATACACTTGAACATGTATATCTTGGCAGTCCTTAGCTCCGATCATTTCTACAGCTCTAATTTTTCTGTGATGGAATGAGAGGAACACATAATACTTTGTCACAAAAAAACATTCACAAAGTTTGCTTCTGAAAATGTGACCAAATCTGCTGGGTCAAAAACATATTTTGTTGATTATAGAAAGGAATACAATTTTCTTTGTAGAGTGATTCTGATTGATAACAGTTGATTACTTTTCTGGGCCCATTTTAATAAGGCTTGTTTGATACACCCATTAGACAGGTCCAGAGATCAAGATTCAGTAATAAGTAGTAATAAATAAATAATTCATTAGAGTACCTGTTGATAATTTTTAAATTCAAAAAGGTAATCTTATAAATCTTTCCTCTAGGAAGTTCTAGTTTGAATTGAAATGTAAACAAAGGCACACAATGTGTTTTGTTATAAAATAGTACAACCATAGTTAAGCTGAGAAAGTGCCATTGTTTCTGGGACTGCGTGGTACATTTTTGTCTGACATAAACGTAGACATAACCGCGGCCCCTTCCGCCCTCCGGCTAGACGCGAGGGGGTAAAACGTTGACGCTGAACCCCCCTCTCTCCCTCGGAGGAGAGTGCTACCCGCGGGTGCACGGTGCAGCGGCCAGGGTGAGACCGGCTGCGCTGGGAGTTTACAGTCTCCGAAAGAGCGGTGCATCAGACATCGGCTAAAAATATAAAAAAAATATATATATTGTAATGCATTGATGAATCGATATTTTTACCCACCTCTATTTGTAAGTATGAAGTGCACACCACAGTTTTATCACTGCCATGATCAAGAAAACGCAAACTATCACCTACTGCTGGGGGAAAATTGGTCAGGATGGTCAAGAGTCAACCAAAAACCACCAAACAAAATGAATTAGAAGCTGCTGGAAGACAGGTGTCAGTGTTGACAACCAAGTGTGTTTTATATCAACATGAGCTGTGCAAGGAAGAAGAAAAGGAAAGGAGTTGTTTGGTGTGGGGCTGTTATGCTGCCAGTGGATCTGGTGCTCTAAAGAAAGTAGAATAGAATAATGAAGAAGGAGGATTATCTGCAAAGATTGCCTCTGGGGTGCAGTTGGGTGTTCCAACAGGACAATGATCCACATCATCAAAAATGGTAAAGGAATGTAAAGTCAGGCTAGAATTTAGGTTTTGGAATGGCCTTCCCACAGTCCTGACTTGAACCCCATTGAGAACATGTGGACTGTGCTGACAAACAAGTCCGAGCCAGGAAGCTAACAAATGTAGTTGACCTTGGTTAAAGTGGTTAAAAATTCAGAGGCCTGGCAGAAGCTTATGGATGGCTATCAAAAGCACACGATTGAGGTGAAATGGCCAAGGGGCATTTAACCAAACATTACAATTACCGTTTGTTTTTTTGACCCAATTTGGCCTTATTTTCAAGATCTAAAATAAATTAATACTGAACCAAACTTCATCAATGTTTTTTGTTACAAAGTAGTTTGTGTTCCACTCATTCCATTATAATGAAATGAGAGCTGTAGAAATCATTGGAAGTGGAAAGTATATGTAAACTTCTGACTATGTAAATGCCAAACAAAGACAAGACAAAGACTTTTTATGACTGTTTCTCTCCCCATGCGGTTACCTTTAAATGCTGTTTACTTCATTTTTACTGTTTATTTCCGTTTGTTACCTGCATACAGAACCTGTTCAAAATAAAGTCCCACTTTTACTGGAAACTACAAATAACAAAATACAAGTGCTCTAGAGACGCAAACTTCTGCATTTGCAGAGAAAGGCTAAATCTGCATTAGACTTACTATATCAATGTCTTGTCTGATCCCATGGTTGATGACCTGATAATGTGTAGAATGATCTGTGTGCAGAGTTTGACACTAGAAAGCTGTTTTCACATTCATTGCTGAACATGTACATTTTCTCTGTGCTCACTAAAAATCTGATTTTAAAAGGCGGGCCTATCAGCGTGATTTATGGCATCACAAATAATTTGAAAGCCAATCGTGGTCCAACGAGCTCCAATACAAGTGTGATGTGGAAAACATAAAGCCTCCAGTGCAAATACTTGCACATTCTCAGTGAAGTAGGAGACATCTTGTGTGCAACAGTTACAAGTAAAACATGTTTGCATATTCACATATGTAGGATTATTTAAAGAGTGAGAAGGAGACGGTGCCTTTTTAAGGATTTTAATGTGGTAATACTTTTTTTGCATGCAAAAGCCATGTCAGAAACACATGAGGTATTTACCATGTATGTACTGTGTGCAGAGAATATTGAATCAGTTTGCAGGTAACTACCTTTATACTCAATGATACTGATGTGTGTGTCCTGTGTTTAGGGAGGAGAGTGAGGCCATGCTAATGGAGTTACGTGTCACTCTCGAGAAAGAGCGAACAGTGGAGCGTGACAGACTGGAGGCTCAAAAGAGGAGGGACATCGAACATCTCAAGGCAGAGTCGGAAGAGGAGCTCCAAGCAGAGAAGCGGAAACTACAGGAAGAGAGGGAGGAGAAACTGAGCTCTCTGAAACAGGAGGTGACTGCGGATGATGGCTTTAGTATTGTTAAGTCATTCAAATTTCAGTGTTTACATTTTTTTTGCATTGTCCCTGGCTTGCCTTAAGAGTGATTTTAAAATATTGGTGCAACTAGCCTGACAAACTCAAAAATCTATATGATTTTAGTTTGATAAGTAGCAAAAATCAAAACAGAGTCGCTGTTTATTATTGTACATGGCCCCTTGACAAATAAATTAAGCAATCTGAGTGAAAAACAAATCACTCATAGAGCTTCTTCGCCCACACTGGTATCAAAATAAAATATAAAGAAAAGAAGAAGAAGAAAGAAATAAGTTAATGGCTAAATAAAATATATATAATAATATTAAAAATGAATGTTTACATTAATCAATTTATAAATTGTGACATAAATTGATGTTGGTTACGTGTTTAATTTGATTTCTGTATGAATTTAAAAATGAATAAATAAAATGGAAAATTGAATGGAAAGTAAATGCAAAGGTAAATAAATACTAAAACAATATATATATTTGAATTTGACCTTTTAATTCCTCCATACACTGGATGGGATTGAGCTGGCATAGGAACTGGATACCCATTTTCAAATGTAGGGGAAAGATCACCCTGAGGCCATTTTTGTGGGTGGCTACATGTTGTGTTACACAAGTTCTATTGACTCACCCCCCTGTCACCCTTTCAGTACAGCTCTCAGCTCTAGGTTATTTGCTGTCTTCTTTTTTTTAGCAAACAGCAAGAACAAGGTTTGCACGTCTGATGGTGATATCAAATGTTGTACATCATATTTTGTTCGACAGATCCATGATTTGTGCCTTTAACACCTATTTTGGGAGTGAAATGTTGTTGTTGCTGTAGAGTGGACAGGGTAGCACTGTTGTTTCATTTTTTTTTAAAGAAACGCATTGAAAGGATAATAACTCCTGACATTTAGACTGTTCATTTATGTATCTGTCAAATGATCTCTGTGTAATACATGACCACACTGTGTTAATGTGTTATATTTATGTAAAGAGGAGATAAACAGTGGCAGCTGTAGCTCAGTGGGTAGAGCCGTTTGGTCAGTGATCGGAAGGTCACTGGTTCGATTCCAGGCTCCCCTGGGCGGGGCTGAGCTACATGCCGAAGTATCCTTGAGCAAGATACTGAACCCCAAAACTGCTCCTGATGTGCAGTTGGCTCTAGCCTCTGCCATCAGTAAGGGTCCTGCAATGAGCTGGCGACTCATTCAGGGTTGTAACCCTGGCCTCTGCCCAACGAGTCACTGGGATAGGCCCAGTAATCCCTCTGAAAAAGGGGGACTATAACATCACCGCGACCCCGAGAGGGATAAAGCGGTCAAGAAAACGGAACGGAGATAAACAGCGCAAGAACCAAAAGTTTTTGTTTGCCCAATTTTGATGTAACATGGTGGCATTGGACTCGGGGGAGACAGATTAATGATCTCTCTATATCTATATCTCTCTATCTCTGTTTGTGCACTGTTTTATCTGTATAAAGGTCAGAATTACAGAGAGGAGGAGGGAGCTCATGAGTCCACGGCCTGAACAGCATCTGGCAGAGTACCACAGAGAGGTCAGAGAATACACACACACACACACACACACACACACACACACACAAAGCATGGCATCATGGGTGTGAGTTGAGGCTTTCATTTAATTTCACCTGAACAGATCTTTTGTGCTGTAAACTGACCTTCACTGTTATTATCTAGCTAGCCGATGTTCTCCAGGAAGTGCGGGAGGAAGTGCAGCGTGATCACGAGAGGAAGCTAGAGCAGCTGAGGGAGGACCACAGGAGAGAGATGAACAACATCAGAGAGAAATACCTGGACGAGGTCAGCAACTGTTTACACTTCACATTTAGTTGACGCATGCCCTCATCCTGCACCACTTACAATAACGGAAACAGAAGAATATGTTTAGATAGGTGTGCTACAGTATACTTTTTTTCCAGCGGTGATCAATGAAGAACTTCGCGCTGAAAATGAAAACTTTTTCTGTTTTACTAGTTAGTTCTCACTAAGTCTAAACTAACATAGGTTAGAAATATCAGCAACGACAGTGTGTGTGTGTGTGTGTGTGTGTGTGTGTGTGTGTGTGTGTGTGTGTGTGTGTGTGTGTGTGTGTGTGTGTGAGACTGGAG
>OMLP01003365.1:13650-24967 GCA_900302685.1 Spondyliosoma cantharus | reverse complement strand
TGTGTGTGTGTGTGTGTGTGTGTGTGTGTGTGTGTGTGTGTGTGTGTGTGTGTGTGTGTGTGTGTGTGTGTGTGTGTGTATAGAGTAAATTACATCAGTCAAACAATTGAGACAAGTACACAGCTTTGTTTTTCTTTACTCACTTCATTACTACTTTACATAACCACTATCTAAATTCCACCACTCCTGGTCAGACTGGTTTATGAACACAGTAGTTGTCTTTAACTCTGCCTTCCAGGCCTCTATTCACTCGCTATCAGGCTCCTTCAACCAAGAGCGGCCTGCTCCAACTGGGCCTGGACGATAACAACCAGATCAGAGTCTATCATTACTGAGGACATGACACATGAGTTCAGTCTTGTTGTTCTGTGAGTGTCACCGAGGACTTTGGAGCATTTGAAGACAGTAACGAGGCCTAGTATTAGAGTCCTGTGACCTCTTCGAGTCATTCCTTTTTCAAACTTTCGGTGCAAAGGTTTTCAGGCAAAGTCCGACCGCCTCTGCTGTTATTGGAGGAGGAGATGACTGTGGACGACACAGTAATTCAGGGACCAACATGTCACAGAGGGCTGAGGACTTTAATCCTCCAACGCCAGATATGAGGTATACTTTTCAAAGCACTTCACTGTCACGTTTACAGATTAGGGTACGAACACATGTGCAAATTCATGTGTATGACCGTTTGCTCACGTGCTTCCTTGATTTTTAACATGTGTGACGGTGCCCATATAGTTCCGTGCCAGACTTGGGCCAAACAGTTTTTTTTTTAAACGGCTGTTTACTTTGATGTCAGATGGGAAATGGTTGCTTCCTAAAGGCTGTAGTAAGTCAAGACAATCACAAAGACATATGTGAAGGTGTATTTCCTGTACTTGAATTCTTCTTTTACTGAAAACATTCCAGACTTCATCTTACTCATCGTCACGTTGTGAACCCCTTTCCTGCAGCCAGGATAGAACAGTAAGAAAAGCAGCACTTTACAACTGCGCATAGGTCAAGCTTAATTTCATGACAGGTTTCATTTGTATTTATTCTACTGGTTTTGTAAGTGACTTGTGTGTAAACTGTTAGTTTTTAATGAATTCCTTGAGTTGTTGTTGTTGTTGTTGTTGTTGTTGTGAAAGCCTTTTAGAGAGAGAAATCACTGTAAGAACCACTGTTCGGTGAAGCCAATCCACTTTTATTAGGGCCAAGCACCGACTTATGAGCTCTATCCTTGATGTACATAAACTTAATTATTCAGTTTTCTCTTGTGCCACACGGTGGACACAAGAAGTGCCATTGACCTCTGTCGTGCAGTGTTTAAAACACGGTCATATGTGCAGAGAGAAAGTCCTTTGTGCATATATATTTGTGTAAATAAATACTGTATTTTTCTAAAAAATATTTTAATAAATATAATTTTATATATTTAAACTCACATTTTTTTCTTTACGCATCCTGCTATGAATCCTGGGAGTATAATGTCCACACCCTAATTTTATCATTCTGTATTTTCTTCACACACAACTGGACAACTTGCAGGGCCTCTGCGAGTGCCAGGCTCTGAAATACATAGATTAGGTTCAGGTTCATCAGGTTTAAAGATAGCAGTCATCATTAGAACATGCAGAAAAACAGCGAACAGGGAGGTATCTGAAAATGAAACTTTTATTCAGTGACCACTCATTTCAATGTTTGACGTTAAAATCTGATTTTTCATACAGTACAGTGCAAAAAACTCTTCGCATTCAGACTTGCGGGCAGTCGAGAAGGAAATACAATCATCATCATTAGATTCTCCAGCGAGAAGGACGGGTGAGAGGATCTGACCAATCAGAGCACATTTTGTGACTAACATGATTAGAACGTTAAAGGCCACTGACAGACTGGACAGATGTCATGTTCTCACATGTATCTCTGTAAACACACTCACACCTGTACAAACACTCGCACAGCATATAAACAGCATACAAACAGTAATTTCAAAATGCATTGTTGACTTGCAGGTCAGATGTAATGCGGACAGTAAAAAATAAGTTAAATCGGATATTTTTTTTAAGCAAGTGTGTACGTTGCTATCTTCATTTGCCAGCTGTAAGTAAACATCGATCACAACAGTTATATTGATGATGGCAGCGAGAGGACAAAACACTTCAGCATCACGCGACGTCGACGCAGCTCTTCATTGGCACATTTTGTGTCCATACAGATGGAGGGAGGGGTTAATGCCCTTCCCTGACTGACTGATTGGCTGTGATAGGTAGAGAGGTGCCCCCCCATACAGCCTGAGGAGGAACAGGCTACTGGCTGTGCTTTTTTTTCTTAAAAGAACATGACGGGGACGCAAACGGAAAGAGACAAAGAAGTGATAAGGCAGAGAGAAGAGCTTAGCTCATCACAGAAGATCTAGAAGACAAAGATCTTGTCTCGCTGGACGGTGTCAAGGTCGTCGTCCATGGTGAGGAGGACCTAGGAGGGGACATGTAAGAGAGGGGTTAGAAAATAGTCTCCTGTTTGCAGATTGCCATTCCAAAAATATTTTGGCTTCACATGTATATTTTAAGCCATCAGCTAACCCTGGCTTTACTGGATTGGCAACTATCCGATGTCATTGTTTAACGCATGTCAAATGTGCCCTGTGGAGTTTTCTTGTAAAAACCCTTGCTTATAAAATATTATTTAAAGCTGATTTAGAATAATTGAATCCAGAATTGTTTGAAGTCACATTATGTAGCTTGCTGTCTTTTTCTTTCTTTCCTTTCCTTTGTGATACCGTCGGAAGGACTGCATATGGGCTCAGCTGCGAGCATGCGTCTTCACGCACATGCACGATATAAACAAAAGGGTGACCAATTCCATTGCACTACTAGGTCAAAAACTCCACAGGGAACCATTACACAAATTCTAAACAGCCAGTGCAGAAATCTTTTTACAAGCGCTGCAATTGTAAATGAACCACAATATACACATACAACAAATAAGATCTTACCAGGAATGATCCAAACATGGCGATGGAGGAGAGGAAGTGCCAAATGTCATGGTCGTCAAAGAATGAAAGCAGGATGCAGTCCCTGTTGTGCTCACGAGACTCTGCTGGAGTTTTCTGTGTCAGCAGAGAGAAACACACAGTGAACTAATGCCACACCATACAGGTAGTATTTAGTCGAAATACAGTACAAACAGCTATTGCTCCCTTAAGTGAGTTACTGACCTGCCAGGTGCTGAGACCCTGGAAGAAGAAATACAGTGCAAAGCCCCACACCACGGCCGTGAAGAGAATACACACCAACGGCAGACATTTGATTCTCTCACCGCTCCGCAGCTAAACAGACAGACAGACAGACAGACAGAATAACAATACTGTTTGATTTACAAAACATTTCTGCTCTTTAATAAATCTGGATGCTTCTTGGAAACATGGACGCATTCACACACACCTTCATAATGATGTAAAAGGCAAAGTAGAGCAGCAGGTTGCAAATGGCGATGGCCAAAAGGTAGGAGGCAAAGTCGTTGGGTCTCTCTATGAGACCATAGGCCGCTCTACAGAGAGGGAGCAGGAAGATGATGTCATCATTTAGTCCTGCACTGTACATTTTTAATTAATATTGTCTCTACTTTAGTACAGGACGAGACAGGCTGTTTACTCACAGAGACCAGTTGACTATGTTCCCCATTACAAGCAGAACCATTCGGTCCTGTCAAACACACAGAAGAGGGAAGATGGTTTACAAGCAAGTGATGTTGACTTGACACAATAATTTATTTTCAGAATTTAGGGCAATATTTTCATTTTTCACCCAACAGCTGTAGATCTAACTGCATCTTTAGTTTCTCTGTATAAACTACATACACTTTTCAACATCGGGATTCCTTGCAGACTCAAAATAATGGGAGATTCTGTTTCTTTACAACATGTTCGCACTTGAAACATACTGATACAGGCGTTTGTGGTCATTACTCACAATGTACATAGGTCCACTGCACTGTCTGATGCAGTCCGTGTAGATGACGTACACAATCCGGCGCAGCACCCCGGAATCTGACACAGATATAAAGACAAAGTGTTAGCCGCACTCAAACATTAGTCCAGGGGGTGAGGATCAAATCCAAAGGGGCCACACAGTTAATGAAAATGTCAAGGAAACGCCTTAAATGAAACTTAATCCTATGCAACAAACTCCTTAAATTAATCTATTTTATCGGCAATTGAACCCAAAAGCTGCTGAATATTGGCCCTGCTAATCGGCCTGGCAGATAATCAATCTGTCCCTACTACAAACACATGAGGGATGATAAAACAAAGCAAAAGTAGGGTTTTCTCCTGCCGTTATCCCAGGATCAGGTGTTAATTAATTAGTTATCTCAAGAGCGAAAGCTTTTCAACCCTTTATCGGGAGATAATGTCTTTACCTCTGCTGTAACGATAGTGGCTGCTGGCTGAATCAGAGAAACGTCAATAAAATGGAATAAAAAAAAGAAATGATTGCAGCACAGCATTTCTAAGCTTCTGTACTAACGATCTAAAGACTAAAAAGTTTTCAGGTTTCTTGCTGTGATCTTACCGAACCTCCAGCGGCCCATGTAGTAGAGCTGTGTGCTCAGGAGGAGAGTGGCCAGAATGTGGATCACTGAGAAAACGATCCAGAAGACCATGTTTCCTTTTCCAAATACCTGCAGACAGACCATCACAAACTTAAGAAAATGTCCATGTGTGTTTCTGCACGTAGTTAAACTTCACCCAGGGCCTCACTATGATGCAGTCTGTGTGTGTGTACGTACCACTCCCAGCACAGAGAAGAAGATGACCGCAGCCAGGCAGGCGTAGGCGGTGTAAGCACTTGCGTTGATGTCCGGGTGTCTTTTCTGATACAGCTTCAACATACACAGTCCAGCAATCATGTACATGAACGAGGTGTCTGCAGAGAAAGGTTACAAACATCAGAGACACATCTGCCTTTTCACCGAATATCAGATCAGATTTAATGTCTTTATTGCCAATCATCAACTCTAACCTGGGACCACAGAATACAACTGAACGTGACTAAGCAGTCTTACCAAACTGGAAGTTGGTGTAGTTGGGGCAGACATGGTAGCAGGCACTGAGCAAGCCTTCCATCATCAGAGCAGTTCCCATAGCATAAAACAGACCGAAATGCTTTGGGATACCACATTCCTGGGTGGGAGAGATGGAAATGTGAAAAATAGCAGGGCAAAAAGTTTACTAAATAATTTTAATTACCCCGCATGTGTCTTGATGTGCCCACATCCTCCCTTCAACACTTCTTATGTCAGATTTATCTATGCAATAAGCTATCTGAGGGCAGTGTGTCTAAACAGTACTCTATAGGAAATTACACAAAAACTCGTGTTTTTGCTTATTATTCAGCCTTTTGCTAGGGCACACACACACATGAGCATGTCAGCTAATTTATATTACCACACGGTGCATCTACTGTACTTCTGCGTGTGTATGTGTCTTACCAGAGCATTGAGATCGTTGCGGACCAGGGCGCGATTGTGGACGATGTCTCTTTTGAGGACTATAAGGAGGAAGAGGAGTCCCAGCATCACGTAACCGAGGTTACTGAGGATGTTGTTGAACGCACTGCGTTGGACAACAGTTAAAAGTCAGTCATAGCAATACTTTAAACCAAGGTTTTTAATCTCTTTTTGCCATGCTCTGGTTGTAATAACACATTGGGACACCTTAACAGACAGATGCTAACAACACACCTGAGAGCTCCCAGGGGGTGGGCGCACAGGAAGTTGTAGAAGCAGATGTCCTGGTTTCCTGTAACATTGACCACCTGAAGAACAGAGAGCCAGTTTACCATCAGACATATGTATTTTTACTACACTTCTTAACTCATTTTAATTATATCTTGTATATTACAGTGTATTTCTCATCAGCGTACCGTCTGATAGGTGATGACCAGCTGGATGACCGGCAGTGCGTAGAACACAGCAATTGTAGCAATGTTCCTGGAGAGAAGATTATGAGATTTAGAATTATGATGACAGGGTCATTTGAAGGCTTTAGAATATCACATCTCTGTAACAAAGAGGTAAGTCTTTTTACATTGTAACTGTTGTGTGTAACTGCATCAAAGTGTTTTATGTCTATACATTATTTATTTTTTCTCACTGTGTGACTGTCCGCTACTTTTCAAACAGTAATGATCCATACATTTCTGTCATAAACATGAGTTTGCTTCTATTATTCTCGCGCTCAGCCATGCACACCAAAATTCAAAAAGTAATCAATCTTGGAAAGTAAACACAAGTTTACATCTGTCATATTTCCCGAGGAATGGACAGCTGGGTCCTTCTAAATTGTAATGTGACTGACCATATTGTTGAGAATTGGGTTTTAGATTTCATATTATTGACTTTTATACAGAAAAACATAATTGTAATATAACCAAGAATCGACATGACATAAGATCAAAGTGTTAACAAAACGTTGTTAGCTATGAGTTGATAATTCATTGTGGATCCATTTGGCCGAGAATGGGATGTTAAGGAATCTGTGTTGCATTGCTGTAGCTGATTCTACTCTTCAGTGGTGCTTATTATTAACCACCAGTGTTCTCACCAGAAGTAGATTTGGTATTTCTTGCTGAGGATCCTCTTGTCTTTGCGAGCCAAGTCAGAAACATAGAGAAATTTCTGAAATAAAGAGAGCACATTATCACCAACTGCCATCAAGTAAAATGGGCATTTGCGAGTTGTATTAAAAAAGGAGAGACAAGGCGTACCTTTGTGCGGACAATATTTTTGTCTGAGTCAATGTCGTCCAGTGTGTCGTAGTCATCCTCCTCCACGGAGCTCAGAGACTCCAGCCTGCTTCGTCCAACACTGTCCAACGATCGCTCTGATGGAGGGAGGGGAGAGACAAGAGAGGAGGAAGTCACGGTGGAGTAAAGAAAAGAGGCTTTCAAGTCACTGGAGTAACAATCTGTTAGATTGTGACATCAATTAGATGGAAGTCTGCATTTAAAATATTTTTTTTAATGACGCAAACATGTTCATTCACATCACACCTTTAAAGGGATAGTTCGGGTTTTTTGAAGTGGGGTCATATAAAGTATATATCTATAGTCGGTCAGTCAGCCTCAGTTTGGAGAAGCAGAGAGCCTCTCTAGCCGTCAGACTGCCCTTTCTTTTGGCACTACATTTTCTCAACCGCAGCCTGTGTCTGTGTCTGAAACTGTTAAGTTTCGTTTTGATCGAAAGTAAACAGAGTTGCGTGCATAAACCTCGCAGCAACTGGGCCTCACACTGTATTTCGCTGCTGGCGGATCACCTGTTGCGCTAATGCGTAGGGATACGGAGGTTCTACGGTTGAGAAAATGTAGTGTCAAAAGAAAGGGCGGTCTGACGGTGATGTAAAGCGGTGTGAATTTTCTCTATACAACGTACACTTGAACTGATATAGATTTGTTTAGGTGGGCCTTGTTTTAGGTGGTTAAAATTCACTTTGCATCTGGACTCTGTTCACTGCAGTACAAAGCTGAGCGTCTGGGCTGGAGAGGCTCTCTGCTTCTCCAAACTGAGGCTGCGCTGATCAGCAATTATGGTAGGGAACAGACCGACTATAGATATGTACTTAATATGAACCCATTTCAAAAAACCCAAACTATTACTTTAAGGATTTCTTAGCAATTTTCAAATATTTCAAACTCAAATATTGCAATGATTTTTGGTACTTTGATCTCAATGTTGTTTTTCCTGTTCATTTTAATGTCATCACATTAGGAATCTGGCCCCTTCCTGGAATCAACATCCAAGTCTCATTCATGTATGATTCACATAGTGCAGATTGGTTCGGTGTAAATTTCTGAATTGATTCGGCCAATCGTGCGGAAGCGTGTCACCAATGCGGATGGCTATGTGGTGAAGGTGACTGAGGATTGGGCGCCGTTTCAAAGGCTCCTGTCCTGATGAACAGAGACACACAGACAACCTGTGAGTGGCAAGAGCTGCTCACAGGAAGCCAACTGCAGGCCAGACTGTGGAGACAAGTGCACAATGACAGTGGTGGACCAGAAAAATGTGTTTGCGCATGTGTGTTTGCATTTTTGTCCATACCCATGTATCCGTAGTTGTTGTCGGTTGATGTGGCGCTGTCAGTGATGGCCTCCGAACTGAGGGTGCTGCCATTGTCAGCTGGAGAGGAAGAGGCGGAGGAAAAACATGTAATTCAAACTCCACATGAACAAAGACATAACCAAAACCAGAAGTTTGTAAAAACTCACCAAAGGAGCCGTATTCGTATGGTGAGGCTGGAGTCTTGCCTGTGGAGACATGCACATTTATAGCTCCCAGCTGAGTATACGTTCATAAAAATGCACATACATAAACAAGCACCACTACAACCAATACCAGTTAGTACTGTATCTCAACACTGCATACGAAAACAGCACCACAGCTGAAATGTTAGTACATAAACTCAGGGGGACAACAACACATGCAGGGATCCAGTTAGAAAACTATTGCTGAAAAGATGTATTTGACATAACAGTTTTAGTGTTTAAAATGGGTGAAAATGTAAGTACAGAAGGGTGCAGAGGCTTATTTATTGTGAGGAGTTGAGCATGTAACTCCATGAAACAACTTCTTCTTTATTGGTTGATATATTATATTGTTAGCATGGTTGATTATAATGTAACATACTTGTGCGTTTCTTCAGTGAAAAGATGTATCACTGTGTGGACAATACCACTGTGACAAAAACAGGTAAAATACCAGGACTGCAATTGTACTTTGTGGATGGCTGTTCCGAACAAGTGCCCGGGTGAGTCCTGTGTATCTGTATCTCCCTGATTTAAGCCATTAAAGCTTAGCTAAGAGTTTGGAATAGCACCGTGTTTATGTTACTACATAGTCCATGAAGCACTTTAGTTCAGCCTTTTCTATGAATGCTGGCAAAGAGAGTCACACTAATGTGAGCTAATGCATGCAGAGCATCTGCAGACAAGCAACACCGTTTGAGGAAGGGCAGCAAGTGCAAGACATGAGTAACTGTGTCATTATACCATCTCCGTTCTTCCCAAGCAGAGATGCTGAACCACACATTAGCATGAGGGAGAGAGAGTGAAAGAAACACATTCAGTACACACACACACATGTTAAATTCCATAGAGAAAGGCTTAGGGGTTAAATAATTATTATACTGCGTGTTAAGTGCAGTTAAAATATATTGTGACATCATCTTAACAGTGCAGGTTCATGACTTTAAGAAAATGGTATGCTCCACACACCCCTAATGGGCTGGTCCATCATAGCTAGTTGCTGGGTTACCTGTCTCAGCAGGCGACATGTCAGCAGGATTCAGAAACACCTCTCTCCTCTTCTTCTTCATTCTGCAGAAACACAGTGGGAGACATGCTAATTCTAATCATTTGTATTCAGTATAGTCGTCCTCATGTGGTGCAGTCGTATAAATCTACATTCTTGGTTTAAAGATACAAACCTCCGCTTTCAACTTGGACCAACAACATATACTGCATTCTGAACCTGAACTTGTAATTGCAATTTTGTTTTTCGTGGTTCGTAAATATTTTTTCTTAGCGTAATTTATCCAAATGAAGTCCATTTGAATTCATTGTCTCTGAAATTTTAACAGCTTGAATAAGGATCATCTGTGGCTACAGGGGAGATCAAGGGGGAGATGCATCGCTGCAAAGGAAGACTTTTCAGATTCACAGATGTGAATATCTGAGCAGTGAAACAAGCCTGTGCATGCGAAGTGGACACAGGAGCTAACTGTCGGTTTGACTGAACAAAAAAGTGCTAAATCTTACCGCCTGTTCTCCAGACAGGCCACCAGCAAGGTGAGCAGGTAGAAGGAGAGGAAGATACCCAGACAGAACAGCATACCCATCACATACACCTCCGCTGCAGAGAGTGAATACAGATACATTTACTGTAAACCTATTCACATGCTAATACTGCATCATCTTGACTAAACTGCAGCCTTTAGTCATTTATCATTTCTGCCTCCAACTTTTATCCATTACTTTTGGGTTTACATAAAATGTTGCCCCTGGTAAGATGCATATTTATCCGAACTTGCATGGTGCATTTTGTTGACATACGTACACATGCCATAAAACCAGAGAAAGACAACACTTATGCTGTATCATGTGTTAAAACGATATCCACAATTTAAGGTCTATAGTGTCATATCACCATAATGATATATTATTGATATATTGAACAGCCCAAGCATTTAATATTTGTAAACATTTGACTTACAGTTAATGGCAGGGGAGACTACCACATCAATGACCTTGGTGCGGTTGCCAGCATCGATCAACTCATCAGGACGGAGAGGGTAGAAACGCAGCGGACCACCGCATGCCTCATCCTCCGTTTTTACCACTACTACCACATAGAAACTGTTGCTGGGAAAATCTTTTCTCTGGAAGAAAGAAAGAGACATGAGAAGATATGATATGGCTCTGTTCTTGTGTTCATGGCGGGGTCTGTGATCTGGGCTTCATGACAAAAGTGATCTGTACGTCTGTCAAGCGTTACCTGCACAGTGATTGCGCCTTTTTTGGTCATAGTCTGGTACATCCCGATGAAGGCCACGTTGTTGTCAAGGTCATAGACAGGGCACTGAAAAGAAAGAAAGACACAGAGAGAAACTTGACGCATTAAATTATTAAAAGCAAGAGGGGAAAAGAGATCAACAGGATTAAATAAAAACTAACAAAGATAATGAGCAGACAGAAGAGAATATAAAAGTCCTCTCTTAGTCTAATATCTCAGTTAAGTTTCCTCAGACCATCAAACAAGTGACAAGTGTCTGCTCTGCATTGCACTAGCACTGTTGCAATGAACTCACATCTGCCATCATGTGGCCATAGTTGTGTTACTGCATGCTGACCACAATGCCAGGGGCTACTTGAGGACAGCAGCTGTCTGGTTTGAAGGGATGAGAAAAGGGAGTGACTGTACCTGGATGTCCTGGACGGACATAACAGAACAGGGGAAGGTCATGTCTGAGTTGACCTTGACGATCACAGTGTCCACCCCATCCGGGAAGACATACTTGAAGTACTGAGAGAAATGGCAAGAAAAAGTATACGGAGTCAAGAAGGGTATAATATGAAGTAAGATAGAATTAGAGGATCGACTGTTCTACGGTTTTCTTTGTTTCTTCAGGATTGAGTGTACTGTGTGACTTGACTTGATAGACTACGAGGTTGCAACAAAGGCCAAAAAGATAACCTAAATTTGTTCTCTTTTTCATGTGTTGGAAAGCAAAAATAATGTTGCTGCGTGCTGAACGATTGTTTAACATCCTGAATTCCTTCAAACC
>OMLP01003362.1:9683-20831 GCA_900302685.1 Spondyliosoma cantharus | reverse complement strand
AAGAATTCAGGTTAGGAAAGAAAAACAAGGATGGAGAGAAATGTGGTTACCACAACAACATCAGAGAGACAACGCTCTGTACATTAGAGCACTGTCTCAAACATTACTGAAGTAAAGACAAATGGTGAGTCTGTTAAATAAAAAATAAAGGGAGATCAAATCAACATCTGGTAAAACTCTAAAGCATGAAACCATTTAATCATATCTGAGGACATCAGAGGAACACATTACCTAAAATGAAAATGTTCTGTGGCCCATTAACATTAGCATGAACAGGACTAGCCTTTTCTCAGACGATGATTAAACATGGCAACACATCAGTAAATGTCTAGACCATGATTCCTAAAAATGCCAGCCAAACCATTAGTATTTCAAAACAGAGCCTTTGGTTTCATCCATGAAGATGAGGCTTCCCATAAAGCAGCATTTTGTGTTTAACCGCTTTGGCATTTTAAGGACACGTCAGGTCTAAAGATCACTGAGTGGTCTATTTGTTTTGCAAGTTTCAATAAAAAAAATGTGATCACAGTCACTCTTTGCACTCCACAGATCTAACACTGAGGGGCTGCAGTGACATTGACAATTATTACATTCAGAAGGCAATGAAAAAAAATCAGTCAACCCATGCACATTATGAGAGTTGTAATGAAATACCCTCCCAACAGAGAGATTCACTGGTCACTGAAACAATTATTCTGGATTATAGAGATGAATACAGGCCCTGTGAATTGTGGTTCACAGCAATTTCATCTTAAAACTCTTCCCTTGATTGTTTTAGGGGGAGCTACTGAATGAGCAGAGGAAACAATAAGTGTGACAACGGAGGGTGGGCACAAATGAATGTTTACATACCAAAGAACAACAACCATTACCAATGAGTGAACAACATCAATAACGATGTCAGTTATTGACAAAAAGGACTTATCTGCTTCAAAATACCCTGTTGAGGGCCTGTGAAGGCAGTATGTTGGTGCTGCATTGCTGCTGGAAGGCATCTGTAGTTATGAACGATTTGCTTAATATGATCATTATTTTATTTTTTTTTCCAAACAGGCCAAACTCCAAATAACAAGTGTTTCCCAATTTGCAATGCCCACTTTATTAGTGATTTGAGTAATTTCAATATGGTGAATTGACTTGCCATTGAAGCAGCATTACTCACACTTATTATAAACAGAAGAACATTTTAGCATATTAGGACATTATGAGGAACGCCTCCATGCACAGGAACAATACCGATGATGTGTTGGGGATCAAGCAAGACAGTGAGAAGTGACCTGCAGCTCAGGACAGATAGCAGCAAGCAGTGGTGATTATTAATCTAGCTCAAATTTCTCTTGCTAATGGCTGCCCAGTGGTATGCAAACCATAAGGGCACAGAAACACTTGCCACAGCAGAACCACTATACTTCCACTAAAAAGAAATAACCTTAATTAACACTTTACATCATCACGTTATAATCATTGCTCTTCAGATATTGTTTTGTCTCAACAGTTGGAGCAAAACTTAGACATTTCCCTTTTTGAACACCTAAATGTTAGTTTTAAATGGTTTGAAAATCTGATAAAAAATTTTAAGTAACACATGTGGGTGCCTTTAGAGAACTCTAACTGTTGGGACTTAAGCAAACAGGACACAAGATTAACATTAATACTGGTACGCACCATGTAAGGAAACTAGAACCTCAAACAAATGTAATTGAGGAGACATTTACAAACTGCAATTTGCATAGCAACCTTAACAAGATACTTGTTATATTTACCTATATATGCTCTCTCTTGATCCCGGGTCAGTCCAGGGGGAATGACAGTGGGCATACCCGGTATTACGGTCTTCTGATCAGGCGTCTCACTGCTCCAACGACTCTTCTTCCTTTGTTTCTTCTGATTGAAATCTGCATAGAAACACCAGTGATATTAGCCATGTTAGTTGTTTTGTTGGGTTAATTCTAGTGCTAATGAACACAACATTGCTTGACAGTAGAGGAAGTAGCAATTGAGAAGACGTAACGTCCAATGGGTAGCCACGAGAAATTGGATTGAATATAGGAACCTTTAAACTTGGCATACTAGTCCTGACAGCATGGAACCTTGTGGCATATCATTTTATTCAAGGAAATCTATTGGCTCAACCCATCTCTAATCTTAGCAAATATTAGATGAGTTAATTCAAACAGGCACTATGTAATTTGAGAAGAAATTTTAACTTACAATTTTAGTATTTACAATATAAATAGGGTAGTAATACAAACTCAGAATTTTGTTAAGTGAAAAAAAAATTGAATATGGTCAAAATAAGGAATATGGTCAAAATAAGGAACGCTTTTTACAACAAAGTAAAACAGTATGAAATTGTGTCGACCTTTAATGTCAGTTTGTTTATTCAGCCATGAAAACAGAGATAGAAGGAAAAAAAAAAATCAAAAGATCTTACTCTTCTCATTAACATTTCTTCACCGAAACTACAGAGTGCTAATTTAAATGGCGATTGACTGACAAATTGTACCCATGAAGACTTCCCACAATTCAGAAGTTAACTGTGCCCATATAGCCAACGTAGTCAGTTTAACCCATAAAATTATATTAGCGTTAACTGCATTTAAAAGGAGTTTGGCATGTAGCCTGTCAATAACATAACAAAACACGGTGTATCAAGCTAACGTTAACGTTGCACTGACTTGTGTCTACCGTTGCACATATTGTGTTATATTACCCTGGCGTTTAACATTAACGTTCAGTTAGTTATTACGTATATATGCAAATTCTACCTCTGAAAAAGAATAACATTTTTATTACGCATGCCTTTGTAAACCTGTGTGAGCTCACCTTAGCGTTATTTGAAAACCAACATTTGTTCGCTGACTAAATAAGCTGGGCCGTCTCCATTTCGTGTCAAGGCTCGATGTAGGGCCTTTACCCATCTTACTTAGCCACATTAGCTGGCTAGCGTTATGCCATGCCGCGTCAAGTGTTGGCGGACATTCGGTTAACTTACCGGGTTTCGCCAGTCCGACCCCTGCAGCTGGTGGCTGCGGTACCTGGGTCGAAAAACCTGCCCCTGGATTGAATTGATGTGACGGAAAAGTTGCGTTTGGCATAGCGGGCTGAAAACCTTGTAGGGAAGGAAAGGATGCGGGTGGCCCCGGTGTTGGCATCAACCCGTTCCCCGCACCAGGCCCGGCGTCAAATCCTCGTTTAGCCCCAATACTGGGATGCAACTTCCCTAAAGGAGTTGCGTTTGCTCCCGTAGCCATTTTCGGTGTGCTCAAATGTCTTAATCTCTGTCAAACGTCAGTCGTTTTAGGTAAAAAAAAAAATAAGTTTAAATCGAGAAGATATCAAACAATGTATTGCCCTCAAGCTCCTTTCACATGACTTTAGTCAAAATGGCGCCTAACAGAAAACCACAAAGGATGAGTCCGTGGACACATAAAGTATTCCTATTGGCCAGACCAAGCCCCTCCCCATCGGCCGTGCTCTATTGGGCAATGAGTTTTCCTTATCATCATCCTGCAAACTGATTTGCTCGTATGACGATCAATCCTATTATACATTTCCGCCCATCTCCCACAATCTTACAAATTACTGAAACCTGACATTTAATATACTTTTTTTTTTTTTCAAATATTACCAAATACTCTCAGGAATATAACCTTTAGTATTGACTCCACCTATGTAGATTAAATTCCATGGCATTTTATATGCGACCAGTCCAAATGATAACATTTAATAATGCTTATAAAACAATATTAAGCAATTTGAGCTTGTCATGTGGCAAAGAACCAACAGCTAACCCTAACCCGACAAACCATCTTGGCTCCAGACCTCTCCGCTAATACCTTAAATGTAAAATATGACTTTATTGGACAATATGAATGCTGAAATGGCCATTTAGTCTGATATGGCTAGTGATACCCATATGAGCCAATTAAGTAATTTTCACCAAGGTGGCTATCCTTTAACTTTTATTTAACAATATACCAGATGAGCATAACAAACACACAGATTTTAATTATAACCAAATAGTTAGAAATGAAGAAAGACAGGAGAGACAATTGAGGTTATTTCCATTAAAGAAATATAACATACATCAAGACGTGAAGCCTCATATTTATCACAGCAATGAAAATCAATTTAATGTAAGTAATGTGCCTAGAATAAAAGTCACAATGCACCTTCATAAAAAGTTCAACTTAATTTCACAATAAGTTTGATAAAAACCAAATACAAAAGTGCAACCATTGTTTACACTGTGTAGATCCATATTTGGTACAGGTTAAACAATGTAGGTGAAGCAAACAGCATGTAAATTTGTTTTGCCATTGCTTCACATATGTAGTAACAATGTGAACTTAAGCTAAGGCAAAAACACTAAAAAATGCACACAATACTACACTAGATGTGGCTTAAAAAAAACTATTACATTTTGTCAAAGCAACTCAGTGACTCACCTTTAAAACATGCACCATGCACCAATTTAAGTTCTTTCTAGTCTAAGTAGTGTAGGAACATATAGCTACTTTCAATAGGGCAAAAAATTCTGTTTAATAGACAACCAGGTTGGAGATAAACCCAGTATCTGCACTTCCACTTACGCTAAACCATTTCAGAGCTGCACCAATACCACAACATGTACATGACAATGAAAGTGGGTAAAATGAGCATTTGTTGTACTGCATTTTGACGTATAACCTGAAATGAGATCACAGCATGTCAATGCATTTAACAATCACAATGAAATCTACTCAATGGTCATAATGATTAGCAGGTTTTATCGTAACCTTATATTTACTACCCACACGCCTCTCATACACAAAGGACTGACTTTTGCTTCTAATAATACCAAGAAGATATATTGTTAATGCTTAATTTTCAGTGATTCCAATGGCACTTAGGCTATCCTATCCACTAAATGTCAGTCAGCTCTCACCCGACTGTATGTACAAGGATTAGTATGTGTATCGTGCCCGCTCAGTGCCGGGATCCCGCGGATGGTCGAAAGTAGAACTTCTTGGGTGGGTGGGCACCGGGGAAAGGCGCGAACGCTCATATGCATATCCATCTGCCTCAGCAGGGACTCTCCGAATCGGACTCCGGTCACGTGCATAGTATGAGGAGACCGGGGCTGGTGGAGGAGGAAGGGGACACTCATATGGGTCGAGGCTAGAGGGGGGCAGACGCTCCCTCATTAAAGCTGTGGAGGAGGATGTTGATGGACCAGGCATAGGGACAGCGCGACGTTCTTCGAAATAACTGCCTCCGTAAGAATTGGCCCTGTACTTCTCGTAGTAGTCCACGACCCCGTACGGATCTCTTTCCTCATAAGGCGACCGTCGCATCGGGTAGGCTGGTACCGCGCCATAGAGTGAGCCGTTGCTCCTGTATGCCGCCTCGCTGCCATACATCCGAGCCATGCTATGTTCAGCAACAGCACTTATGCCGTAACCTGGGTGCGGCCCATATCTCATTGCACCCTCGTAGCCTGCGCCCCTTCTGTACCCTGCCATGCTGCTGCTGTGACCAGAACCCCGGGAAAAACCACCATGTACTGGAGCATAGCCGGCACCATAATCAGGATCGCCACTGAAGTCCGGATGATAACCCCTGCTGCGACCACGACCGCCAAATCTCGGGGCATCATATCCATCAGACTTTGGCTCTGAGCCGTTTCTGTGGTAGCCATTTTGGTCTAGAGGGCATTCTTTGGACCAGTGGCCTTCCTGCCCGCAACGATAACAACCCGATCTGTCTCCCATTCCCGGCGCAGTACGCAGGCGGCTAGTCGAAAGCTTCACGCTCATCAGTTTGCCTTAAAAAGAAAAGACTCAATAAGGACTTAAGACTGCATTTTGTCTAGATAATAGAATTTACATTTTCTTCCTAGCATACAAAAGTCTGCTAATCCACCAGTCTAATAAAAAGCTGCATTATACTCCAATATAGCAGTAAGACATGACTTATGATTTGAGCATTAAAAAAGTTATTAAAGCTGAAATCCGTAACTTTCACACGTCTTCTCCCCTGCAATGGCAAAAGTTAACTCAAATGAAGTTCATACTAATATCAAAAATATCAGGGTTGTATAATGGAAGGTTGCACGTAAAAACTACTATTGGGATCATTTAATGCTACACTTGAAATAAAAAGACAGCTCATAAAATACTTTCAGTGTAGTTACGAGGGTTTGTGTGAAAAAATGTCATCATGTGCCCGTGTCGCAGAATGTTCACGAGGACCATGCAGTCTATAATGTATGATAGCGCGGATAAACGTGTGAACCAAATAAGTACATACACAGCCTCGCGCATCCATTTTGGTGATATTCCAGCTCTTAATGGGCCTATGCAGTTTGGTTTGAGTTATAAAAAACACTGATATGGCTTGTTTTAAATTACTACCAATACTAAATTGACTGTCCTTGCATTAACAACATGAACAGGTGTGACCCGATGAGTCAATCATTAACTGCAGTAGTTGCCCGTTTGTCTTTTATAAGAATCCAACATACAGATGACATTACGGATACCAGCTTTAAGATAATATTCAGGGCTGCTTTACTTTCCCCAGCTTACCATTATCCCATCAACTCTCTATTTACTTACCTGTGGTGCATCCATGACTTACCCATCATATTACAAGAACGACATGAAATATTCTTGATACCATATCTTTAAACTCCCTTTACAGTAATAGATCAGGTATGAGGTACTTGTACCTAGTCAGTGTATTACCTGCAGTAGATGGCTGTCAGCTTTCCCCTAGCATGGAGAAGTGGCGCGTAGCACTAACAGGGAAGCAGAGCATCGACCAACAGCAAGACGAATTTTAGCCAATTAAAAGAAGGCACAAGAAAATATATACATCGGTTTTAAGTTTACGCTTTTTGTGCTTTACAGCTGCTGAAACTCTACAGCTGCTGAAACTCCGACCCAGACAACTGATCGGTGGAAGGCATGGCTGCGTTTGTGCATAGGAATACAGTCCTATACGATTGAGGTAATGTAGTGCCAATGGAAAGAGCTGTCTGACAGCAATGTAAAGTGGCAAGTGTTCAAAATATAACATCCACTTTTACAGATATATTTTTTGGTATGCCTTCTTTTTAGGTGGCTAAAACAGGTCTTGCTGTCCGTGCCGTCTAGCAGTACAATGCCTTGCTTCCCTGTCTCTGTTACACGCTGCTTCTCCACAAAGGGAGAGAACGGACAGTCATTTACGGCAGGTCGTACACAGAACGGGGACCTCATACATCCTTGCATCAAAAGACCCTGACTATCACTTTAAGCCCAACCCAAGAGTTCACCTTTAAAAGCTGTGTTGTCTAACTGATTAATGGCCTCCAATGCATCCTCCATTCGATCCATGTGAACAAACGCATAGTTTTTTACTATGTCACACTCCAACACAGAACCAAACTCCTCAAATTTGGCCCTTAGCTCCTGGTTGGTACAGGCAATGTTGCCAACATGCAGTTTAGTGGATCCTCTTGACTTGCCACGGCTCAATTCAACGTTCATGGGTTGGCCATTTAGCTCATAATGGTGGAGGTTGCTGATGGCTTCCTCTGCCTCTGCTTTGTCATCCATATGCACAAAGCCAAAGTTCTTGACAATAGTGCATTCTGCAATCTTGCCATATTGGGAGAAGAGGGAGCGAAGTTCATCCGATGTCGTGTCTGGGGACAAATTCCCGATGAATATTTTCACCATTGTGCAGTGTCTGCGTCAGTAAGGAAGGAGAAAAAAAATCAAGATTATTGGTTACATACATTCTATTGACTATTAAAACCATGACCAGTTGATTTAACATAAAACAGTCACCATTACCATAATTTTGGATCAGTAACTCTTACCATATACATTGGCAAATAAGGTCCCACAGCTGTTCTGTATGACTGTAAACGGCACCTTTAATCAAATCTTGAATAGACATTGCCACCACAAGTCTCCAAATACTGTTGTGACACATTAAAATCATCAGAGTGGCCCAGACTACAATATAACAAATAATATGGCTGAGCATTAGCAACATAGCTAATTGTTGGCAGAAAATCTGTGATATATTTTATAAATAACATGGCAATATCGACCAGCAGCATATTTATAGTAGTATTAAAATGTTAATGCAAAACTCCTTTATCAACAGTTAAACTTTCATTATGACATCAGTGGTGGAGTTGCTGATGGCGGTGTTACGCTGAAGAGGAATCTGATTGTTTGAGCAGAACGCACCAACATTACTGATAAAAAGCATTTCGATCTAATATGGTCTGATCAACAGAATACATATGTGCATTGTTAATCTTTGGCTAGTATGAAGACACGCTACCTTATCAACAATGAAATGATCAAAGACTAATTTATTTACACCCATCGCTCTTGTTTCTCAAGAGCAACACATCATGGATTTGCAGCACTTTCGTTAGCTGCCAAGCTAACAAAACTGAGCTAGCATTAACTTTTATTAGCTGCTGACCCAACGTTAGCTGACTTATCAACATTGTGATTTTAACGGCCAATAAGTAACCAGAAGTCATTATGTTAGGCTGTAGTTAGTAATTAAGTTACATAATATGCTTCTCCGTGCTTCTTGGCGACTACGTTAACCAAACACATTGCACGCCTCGAGCTGACGCTAGTCTGTACATTAGCCTAGCCTGTCCATACATTTACAACCTTATTTGTTATCGTTATAGGCATGTGAATTGTGACGAAATTAAATGCATAGGTTGACTTTGTCAACCAAGATATCGTTTGGTTCATATTCATGTTGTTATATTTTAATGCTTACCTTTTAAAGCTGCAGTGTGCGTCTCAATCCTCGGAGTCTGAAATGACGACGCCGCTGTAACGTTACCGAATGACGTTACATTAGCAGCTCGTGATCAGCCGAACACCAGGGCTAAGTCATGCAGCTAACTCGGTTAGCATTTACTGGGGCAGACCCACGTCCTTGGGATTGTCTACATCGCCAAGTGATGTGCCATCATGGTGAAATGAGCGGCATAACACATGCAACTGACGGCCAGGACTCATCTGGAAACCTTTGTTGGTCTTTATCTATCAAGCAAATCCAGTTTATGAGCTGGGGGCGGGAGTCTCATAATCATGCTCATGTTTATTTACAGTATCACATTTAGTCAGCTTGCTCTTCGGAGTATATTTTCTAACACCTATACCGTACAGTTACGACAGAATGGGCTGTCTTTGATCACCACTTGTTTAAGGACTATATATATATATTAGTCAGACATGATCATCTGGGGTTTCAAAAAAATAACAAAAATGTCAAGTGTCACCAAAATATTTTTGGCTTTATTAGAAATCGTATTCATTTTAGATGTTTAATGTATGCTGGAAATTTTACAGCTGGTATGAAAAATACAAACTTCAAACCCATCTATATGTAAAACAAAGGCACGTGCAACAAAACACAAGTGCCTCATTACTTATACAGCTCAAGCCCTGAGTCCTACCTCACATTTCTGCATCTGCTTATGCTGCATTGTATGAAGACAACGAACATTCATCCCACACTATAACTTATGATACAAAAGTTTTTTTCTGTTGTAAGTTGTGGCCAAAGTCTGCAACATTCCCAGTGGGAAGAGAACATAGTCAAGATGTTATTTATTTGCACAGTGCATGTCAGCCAACATTCTTGTTTTGTCGTCACTCAACAACAATTTTATTTCAAGAAATTTGATTTCAGATCAGCAGACACTTCATAAAGTATTATAAAATGTATCAATTTCATATTTTTGTTGACTAGAAATTAGAAAAAAGTGGATGCTGGAATGTTTGCGATTATTCATTTTACCTTAGACTCCAACACTAAGTGTGATTCTGTATCCTAACTGAACACTCAGGTCAGTTGCATGGATACGGATTTATTTCTCCTTCAGTGTGGATCACTGAGTCTGTTCATGTGCTACAGATGTCAACAAGTCTGCAGGTTTTCTTATCCACCCAACACAGGACAACTTGCTGTATGTTACACAACTTTTTTTAAGCATAAAGGAAGCAACTTCTCAGTGAAATCTTCTGGTTCTAGCTTTGATAAAACATATACATAGATCCCCACAGCCTATTGCTGGACACCAATGATGATGATCATTTTTGTTCATTCATTCTTTACCCATATCCATAAAACTGACTTATCATTTCAGGTGTGTGTCTAGGAGCAACATAAGATTCTTCTGCATTACAAGCAACAGATACAATTAACCCTCATCCATTCAAAAAAAGAAAGATAAATGTTCATATGTTGATAAAAAAAGAAGGGTAGGGTTAGGGTTACCCTACCCTTAGGGTTAACTTCTTCTAAATGACAAACAGAAACCAAACAATTTACAGTTGTTGAATTTGACAACTTACATCATGTGAGGAAGAAACAGTTACAAAAACAAACAAATAAGAAATGGCTAAAAAAGGAACTGAGAACCTGCAGAGCAAATGAGCAAATTATTGTTGCAAATTATAATTATCAAATGGTGCAGTTTGCCTATCATCCTTATTGAGAACAGGTTATATGAATGCAACTGAAAGGATGATTCATCTGCAGGCAACTGGTATCTCAGGTGCCTGGAACATGCCAACACAATTTCTAATCTTAATCCTGACATCTCATATGTTTTGCCGCACGTCACGCAGACTGATGGAATCATGTAGCTTGAAGAAATGATGGCAAGAGGAAAGTCCTGCAGTTCACAAACAGACCTAGAAAGAGAGCAAAGCATTCCCTTTTCAGAAACAGGGCTCAATCCCCCATTATTCCGCAGTACAGCTTCAAAGGATGAAGTACCCCTAACAAAATCCAAGTAACAAATGGACTTTGAGATCCCAGTGCCCACTGACCATTAACGTGTTACTGCAAAACGTCCCTTCTGTTCAGAGAACAAATAAACAGTCAAACTTTGTTTACTGTGTTGCTCACCTTGGCACCATGGCTTTAGTAAGGCGCATAGCGTGACGCATAATGATCCTTCGGTCGGGGATCAGCATAGGAGCTCCTGGAGGCTGACACCGGTGACAACCGTGTTCGCTCATAGCCGGCCGAGGAGACTGGTACTCGTCTGATCGGGCTGCGATCTCGTGCATAGTATGCGGCGGCCGGTGGCTGGTGGTCATATGGATCTACACTGGAGGA
>OMLP01003357.1:8132-18863 GCA_900302685.1 Spondyliosoma cantharus | reverse complement strand
GGGGGGGGGGGGGGGGGTCTGCAGGACAGACTGGACAAACAGATCAGCACTCCTCAACTGGACTGGGTAAAAATGTCATTATAGTAGACACCATGTCACTGTTAACTGGGATGTCAGTTTTGTGCCAAAATTTATTTTTTATTTGTTTTTATATTTAATTTTATTTATTATGTTTTGCTGACTTACTATTTACATTTTCCTAGTGAGCAAACCCAGAGAAATATGTTATTTAAGTCAAGCTAACAGCATGCTTCATTTGGTTGCCTGTCACTATAACTCCAGGGGAAACATCAGATGATATGTCAGAGAGTGAGGAAGGAAGTTTAACATCAAGTGCAACTAAAACTAGCAAGAATAAAACGTACATCATATGTGAGCTTTTCTGCCTTTTAAGTCACGTATGGAGATTTTTTTATTAATGGTTGTTTAACAATAACTCCCATGATCCCACACTACTTCAAAACATCATTTGTTTTGATTGTTTTGATTAAGAGACCCCTAGCTGCACTGTGCGTTTAACTATACATGGATTACTTGAATTGGTATTACAGGGCTAGAGATTGTTGTAAAAATGGCTTTGAACTAGTTTTGTTTTTCATCTTGGTTTTAATTTGGATTACGCGCTCTTCTGAATTTAACTCACCTTACCTTTAATGTACCTGCGTGGGAATGATGCAGAGATTGTAGCATCACTTTTAAACTACCTCCTGCCTTTTGATAACCACCACATTAGAGGGTTTTTTTTGTTGACCTCTGTTTTATTCACCTCTACATTGGAACATGCACTGTGAAAGCTAGACTCCCTCTCAACAGCATATGAAGGTGTGTGTTGCTTGGTTTAACACAGTAGCTTTGACTGCTTAGTGGAAAAACATGGCTGACAGGGAGGAGAGAAACCAGGCCCCGTCGGCCGTGTGATGTAGATGACCTGTGACCAGCGCTGGCTCCGTGAAACCAGCGTTCACAATGACAATGACTTCCAGACTTGCATGGTTTAGAAAACAACTAGACCGCATCCGACTCCATCCATCCTCCAGCCGGCTGCTGGACTACCGCTGTTGTCAGCTGTCAGGGTGTTGACTTATTTCCCTGCATGCCCGTACAGAACATGGCTGCGTATAAACATACTCTGCCGTGAAGAACTGCTAGTGCGGGCGCATGCACAGACGTAGCTCTGCTGTCTTTCACCCACATCCACAAGCTCAGACACCCCGTCTATGTCAGCTGGCGAACGAAGGCCTCTGTGGATCTTGCTAATGTGCACACAGGGATGAGGATTAGGACCGTGGAATTACATCCAGATAATCCAATCAGCGTCTCTCCTGATTGTCACACAGATCAACCAGATCCTGTTTGGAAGAAACAGTAATGTTGTAGAAGGGCACCAGATTAGAATTAGGGGTTAGAAAAGGGCGAGGCACCAAAAGAAATCAGCCGTGTGATGGAGTGAGTTGGTGAAGGTGTTGTCACACACAGCTCGGCCGCCTCTTTTCTCTCTCGTTCCAGTGTTGATGACTTGTATTGTGGTGGATTCTAGGACCGTTTGTTTTTGGCCTAGACTGTTTTTTTCTGTATGCAATGGGTGTGTTTGTAACACAGAGCGACCCACAGGCTGTTTTCCTCTGGTTTAGAATGCGGCGTATATGTCCCATTACCGGCCGCACTCACGGTCCTGTGGGACCAATGAAAAGCCCACTCTCCTCTGATCACCGGGCCTGTCGGGTTGTTGGCTGGGAGACAGTCAGACAAATGCACACACAAACATTATGGCCCACATAAATATATAATGCTGTGATGATGTTTGGCTTGTACATCTCTCTGGGTAATGACTGTTGTTTCTTTTACCTTCTTCCTTGCTTTTCAACATTGTGCTCCTCTCTGAACTTTATTTCGGTGAGCTGTTGCGGGTACAAAACAGTTGAGGTTAAGTCCAAATTGCACACAGGCCCGCAGTCTGTCACGTTAATGAAACGGTTCAGGATTAATAGAGGAGAGGAAAGACCAACATTGTAATCAGCGAAGGCAGAGCGCTATAATTATGCATACTGAACATGGTTTTGGGCAAAACCCAGACACCCTTGCTTTCTTTCTCTCATATTTACTTTTCGTCATCTCTATGTCGTTATGTCTGCTGACAACCTGTTATAGATGCAAGCTAACAGCGCTGATAATAGCGCAAGTGAATTGTAGCCGTAATAACATAGCACACACTGTGCAATTCTCTCTGGAAGTTGTTACCCAAGAGCAAGCACAAGTTGTGCTGAATGTCTGTCTGTGTTGGTGGTTGTAAGGTAGAAAGGTACAGCAAAGGGCGAGCATTATCTAACAGTTATTGGTTTTTGTTTATTTCCTGTCTTAAGCCTCCTGCAAATTATTGATTTCCTGGAGGAAGGCATGTTTAAGTAAAAGCGCTGTGAAGACTTGTGCTCCTCTCTGGACTACTCTTATTGAATCGCAGGTCAGAGTTTACCGTTGTCACTTGCTCGAAGGCGAATGAGAAGCTAAATGTAGCTGCTGAGCATGTACAGGGCACCTCCACAGAGCACAAACACTTCACTGGTTGGCTTTCTTATAACATTTCACAAGCTGCGCCTATGGAAGTGGTGGGGAGTTATCACCTAGCCGTCACCGGCTGGAAATATCGGAGAAGAAACACTTTGGAATCTGCAGCGACTGTGTTGAATGTTGTATGTGTGGGTTTTTCGAGCAATAGATTTAGTCTAGGCAACCTCTATCGCCGCCCTCTCGTACCCTCTGTGGTCCTGTTGTCCTAGCTATGTGTTACCTTCCGTGGCGTGAGGATAAACACGTGTGGTGCACGGTCCACCAGACAAACCTGGGGCATCTTGGGATAGCCGGAGAAAGATTGGTAGAAAACCCATTTCTGAAGTGGATTTGTGCCCTTGTAATCCTGATTAATTTTGACCCGTTGTGCTCATTTTAAACAGAGCATTACAGTAAGCGTGAACACAGCAAGCTCCGGGGCGAAACCAGGAGCTTAGCGGCTTTGGGAGGCTTAGCTGCAGATGGCATTTTAAGCCGGACTTAATAAATTGTTTCCATTAAACTTACCGGCCCACACATACTGGATTAGACCAGTGGAACAAAGGAAGGAGAGAGCGTGCAGACGAAGAAGGGGGGGGGCGGCACACACACACACACACACACACAACTCCCATCATGCACATCTGACTCTGTTAACATCTCTCTGAGGCCACATGAAAAGGTGAAGACAGGGTTACTGCGGTGCTCAGGGAGATGCAGGCTTTTGGACACGAATGCAAAATCCTCGCACTTTAGTTCTCCTGCTCGTCAGGGATGTCGGACCAATTTGCTTAATTGACGCAGAAGTAAACAAACAAAAAAACAAAAAAAGATGCATAAACCATTTAGCTTGGCAGTGGATTTAGGGCTTATCCTCTAACTGTTTATATATAAACACATTACCAATGCTGTAGCTTAAGGATTTAGGATCTGCCCATACCCTCGCTTTTTTTTCTTCCTATGAAGCCCTTTTACTCATATATCAATCTGCTATTGTGGGAAATCAATTCCTTATGGTAGAACCCCGCCTCTCCCCTCGTCTATCCTCAGCCCGCCTCCGCCGTACCTCCTTCCCCATCGGCTCATGGCTCGCTCCCTAAGCTCTCATTATGTGCTACACAGTCCAGGGTCCCCGTGTCGAATCACTAATCAACCACCCTGTCTGCAGGCCCGCTCTCTCAATAGATGCTGAGTGGCCTTTGTTCCACCACTGCTGTTTGCTGCATGTCAATAAAAAGAGCTATGGCCTCATCCACCACCACCACCCTCCTCTCTCCGTTTCTCTTCCGTTACCTGGGCCAGCCATAGCTACTGGCCTGCCCCAGCACTGCATGCTTCTGGAAAATGAAACACAGTGCTGGATTGTGAATGCCAGAGAAGGGTGGAAGGGTGGTGATTGGAGAGGGAGCAGCAAGGTCAGGGGCAGGGGGGATTGAGGGCGGCGCAGGCATAGTGAAGTAGATGAAGAGAGCATGTTTGTATTCGGCCAGGCAGCTCTCCTCTGGCCAGGTCAGTGTAATGTATCACTAACCTCAGTGGCCGGCCCGACTGCTTGCAGTCTCTCGCCCATTAAATAATGAATGGAGGTTGACCCTCTGACCAACAAATCAGCTTTTTCGCAGACGTTGAATCAGAATGGAGTGGAGGTAGGTGGAGAGTGTGGTTGGCTGGCTGGCGGGTTGGCTGGATGACTCGAGGGCAGACATGTTGTTGGAAAAACACAAGGGCTGCATAGGCTTCGCGCAGCCAAATTAGCGACCACTGGAATTAAAAGCAGTCATCACTGCTGTGGAATCCGGGCCTGGTGAAGCTCACCTCCAGTGCCTACTGTGATTTGTTTGACAAAGTCCAGGCAGTTTGCAAGACATGCTTTCTTTATCAAGAAGTCCAATGTTCCTGTATTGACATAGCACTTATGGTCGAGCCCGGGTGATTTTGGGGTTTGGGCACTCATTTTTGAGAGACACACTGTGTGCAAAATGGAGCTGGCGGTTAGTTTTGGAAGCACACAAGAAACCATCCCTCTTGCATCTAACACCACCTCACTTTTTACCGAGCATGAACGGCAGCTCATGAGTTCCCCTGATTTGATTCAAATATTAAAAAGGTACAAGGCAGAAAACAGGAGGCAGATGAGCTGGCTCACACTCAGGGAGAGAAAAATACTTAGGAGGACTTGGACAGAACCAAAGAATATCGCTTGTTTCTTTATTAATCTTTGGGTTATTACTGTTCACAGACATAGGACAGTTTATGAGCTGGATGATTTGTTTTTGGAGAAAGGGGCTGATATTAATGCTCCCTTTATTGATAGTGCTAATGCTGTTTGTGCAGCCATCCCTGTCAGAGAGATGAAAATAAATAGGGGGAGCTCGGCGGAGATAAGACACGTGTTTAATTATTAATTGAGCCATTACTGACAGAGATTGCCTTTTTTGATTTAAAGCAGGAAGGCCTGCTTCAGGGACAGAAAAAGCAATTACAGAATTCCCAGCTTGCACTGCCGCTGCCCATCGTTTCACCGTACGCTGCGAGAGAGGAGTGAAAGGAGACAAAACACTCCCACACACATACACTCACACACATCCTGTTACGCTGCGGTGTTCCATAAATTATTTTAATTCTTCTTCAATATTTATAGCGTTTTAAATTACGATTACGTCGCCATGTATTATTTATGCAGAGTGGCAGGCAGTCAAAGGGACCGAGCCGCATTACCCACAATCCCTCTATGGCCTGGCACCTCGAAAAGCTGACTGGAGGGAATTGTTTGGTTTTGTGTGATTCAGGAAGTGATGTCAAGCTGCAGCGGCTCGTACAAGCGCCTGTTTTTCAAAGACACTCCTGATTTACTATGTACGGCAATTAGCTGGCTTGTAAAGTCATTGCTAATAAGTCATGCTATCCCTGTGTGCACTCGGTGGCCCCTTTAGAGCACAATTATATCCATTAGAAAAGAGCGCACTCGGTGCAGAGAGCCCAGTGTGCATGAAATATTGACTTCGTCCCTGTGTGGAGTATTGGGTTGGTGCTATTGGGTGAGCTTTGGTTGTGACGCAGAAAACTCACTCTCTCCCATGTCTGTGTTAGCCATTACATGTCGGGATGCTTGACACCTGTCAGTCAGTCCTATCAGTCCCTGTCATCTGTGTCGGCAAGCCCGTGGGTGGTGATCAGCTATTGTGACAGAAAATGGGAGTCACATTGAAGGGCCATGTGATTAGGCTCCATTGTGTGGCTCTGTGTTCATTGACTGAATATGGATTCAGCTTTAGCTGCGGAGAGGGAGCAATTACAAAATCACTAAAGGCCATGGGGGAGTTTTGCAGTAAGTTGTCAGGAGCATGAACAGCATTTTGTCTATACATCTTCAGTTTGTAATGCTGCCGCTCCCCTGCCTAGTGTTAAACAACAGGTTGGCATATACAGACGGCTTCACAGCGTATAAGACAGAGTTAGGGATGGACCATACAGATAGATAGATGCCTGATAATTTCATATTGTTGTGTTGTTTTAAAAGAAGCACCACACTCGTTTATGTACGCCTGTAAGAAAGGCTTAGATGTTGTAAGAAAAGATGGATGATTTAATATTCCCTAGCTCTAATAACATGTGTTGTGTTAAAACTCAAAAACTGTATCTCTCCTCTCTGAACCCTTGTGAAACATGTACTGCAAATTGCAATTGTGCTTTCTTTCTCTGAAACTGGAAAAAAACATCCACACTGCCTGGCTCTGGATGAGCAGGTTGACTTTATGAGCATAGCAACAGTGTGCACTTGTTCTTGTTCTTCTTATTTTCCTCCTTTTTCTCACTTTAAAGATGCACGCTGCCACCTACTGTCTTGGAGTGTGTGAATGCTGTGTTGTTATTGAATGAAGCAGTCTGACTTTCTATAATCAGCTCTCCTTATCAGCTATAATTGCATTATTGCAATAATACATAATAATACAAATTTCCCGCACATTTCCAATGTTTTAGGCCAGAGGCTTTTCATACTGTCTCTTCAGTTCAGGGTCAGGTTAAAGGGGCCATATTTCAGAATTGACCGCCTGTCAAACGTCACTCTTAACGAACAAGGAGAAGCATATCAGCCAAGTAACTGTAATTACTGCCAACTATAGCTGCAGTTAGCTAGTCAGCCGGGCAGTTAGTTAGTCAGCCCTGCAGCTAGCGGTCCAGACTGGGTGCTCGGAGTGGTGTTACGAGACAGGACTTGCTGGGGCTAGATGGTTAGAATGCTAACTTCAGTAGAAATCTCTGTAATACAACAAATAGAAGTCGTATCATTAAAACCGTTATTTCTTCCTGTTGATCATTTAATTCTGTGGATGTATTAAACCAAAACTTGTACATATTGCTCATTTGAATGATAAGATTCAAACTTCATGCAACCCTGGCCTCTGCATGCTCACGATTCCCTTCACCCATCACACCATTTGCACATGTGCTTTTTTTCACTGTGACATTGACCCAGATGTGACACTCACACCCGAGTTGACATTTCTATTTATGCACCCATCAATTGCAAGCACACAGCAGGGAGAAGGTATTCTCAAGGCCGACACCAGTTAAAAGGTGTACTGTACCAAAGACAAAAGCTTAAGATATTAGTTGATATGAGAAGTTTTTTGGCTAAACTCAATGGGCGAAGGATTTCAGAGTAAAGATGAATCACAACAAGGACTTCCACAAGCAAAGAAATCCCATTGACAGCAAATCTGCATGCTGAGCCCAACCCCTCTTAACAGCATCTTACTGTGGTTTAGTTCACTAACTGCTTCACTACAAACCTTGGTCTTAGCCATGTGTAGGAAGCAGATGTGTCAGCAGTGAGTGAGAAAATCAAAGACTTTAAGGCAGATAAGCTGCAGTTGGCTTGCCCAATAGTGAAACACAGGTTAATTCCCATCTCAACAGGGAGAAATCATTGGTTAAAATGTATGTAGGCTCCTTGTGTTTCTTGTTTTTTCTTGCGGGGATAAAGGGAACAATTTAGAAAGGATAACTCTAGAGAGCAGTAGCTCTCATCACATCTTCTGTCTAATCTTAATCCTCCTCCTCCACCACTGGAGACACAGCCAGCTGCTGTGTGGAAGGCATTTTCATTGTTTACTTAGGAGAATACATGACCAGCGTCTTATCACTACTGTCAGGCCTGAAATGTAAAGCGTGTCGCCTGTGATCACTTGCAGGTTTTCTTGTTTTTAATCCTTTCTTCCAAGCTGCAGTCACTCTGCCAACGAGAGTGGGTTTTTCCTCCGCCCTGCATTTGTATGAAGATCCTCAGTTCCCCGCTATGTGCGTTTTAAGCTCATCAGTGTCGAGCAGTTCAGAGCCAATGTTGTTTGCAGATGAGGCTGCGACGCTCATTGACAATGCCAGATGGTAGGCGATTGTGGCCAAACACGACGCTTGGATAATGTACAATCACTGGCAAGGGGACAGTCATCAGCCTAGATGGATATTACAAACATGCTTGTAATGGATTGGACATTTTGGGAAGCGGTTCACACAAGCTTATAAAGATGAGAAAACCATCGCCAGGAACAGAGCGGATGTAAAATGCTTCAGATTCCTTGATGGACAAGGACATCCGTGCATTAGAAGGACGTGCCAGAGAGGATTGTGGGGAGAAAGGAGATGAACTCAGGAAACAAGATCCCAAATCAAACAGTAATATTAGCCTGCCGTATAAAGTAGTTTCCAAGTATTTCGAGATGGGTGGTCTTCTTCTCTTGTTTGTTCAGTATTTCGAAGCTTCATACCTTTGCCAGTGGTAGCATTTTAGCATCCATGTTTCTGTCAGTGGCTTATCAGAGCCAGTCTGTCTAGAGGCAATACCACAGCTTTGGACGAGCACAGTGGGTTTGTTAGAGGGGTTGGTTTGGAGAGGTTTGCAATCAAGCCCAGCTTTTAGCCTTGAACTGAAAGCAGTAACCTGACACACTGCTGAGAAAGGGCTTGTGTTTGGTTCGGTGTTTCACGGGGCCATTAATCGTCCCAGTGTTCATTAACAGACAGACGGTAATTCGCGGAGACACAGGGGCCTCCATTTTGGCGATTTCAGGGAAGGTTTAAAAAAAGAAAAAAGAAGAAGAAGAAGGTGCACAGTGTGGTCTTTTCCCATATTCAAGCGGTCATCTGTTTGGCTGTTGTTTTTGGCTACTGGTGAATTCCCTGCACTGGGCCCTGGTGGTGGGGCCTCTAATGGCCTCTGACTGACTGTAATACCCCATTCAGCAGAGCATGGGCTCTAACTTCCCTGGCTGTTGGGTTAGTGCTGCTGTGTTGAGGGGGTGAGCAGCAGGACTGGGATTTCACTACTGTTTACTTTGGGACGGAGGGAGGGAAGTGGCTCCAATGCCACATGACCCATACAGAGCTCTGCAGAGAACAGTATCGACCGGGGTTAGACTGATATGAAACAAAAAGTGATGTTTTGTGCAATGTTGCTTATTACTTGAAACATAGCTTCTGTGCGCTTAAGAAGGATGGATATTGCAGCCATCTCTTTGTTGCATGTTTTGGTCACTTTCATCACCTGCCCTTTTCTTTTGTTTGGATGTGCATATACACTCCTGTCTCCTGCCTCTGTATGATGCACTTTGATTTTATACAGTATAAAGATTCATCTTTTTCAAGAAACCCGTGACCTAAATTGAGTAACAGCGTGTTTTCTTACACCAGGGCACCGTGGCCAGGGCATCTCTGCAGAACTGCAGTGCCTCATTATAATGCTGTTTTGTCACACATGTGACCTTTAATAAAGAAATGATTTGTGTAACTTCAAGCACATCTGTAACATAACATCATACAGTGTTAGTAGTATACAGCTGTTGAAATATATATTTTTTAACACACTCACCAGATTGGTTCTCTATATCAGCCAGTATGCAAAATATAGGTACTGTATCAGGAAGGAAAAAAAGAATTATTAGAACATCTCTAAAATGTAGGCAATATCAATGTACTTTATCATTAACATTATTATTGCTACCAGAAGTTGGGTCAGTTTTAGCGTTCAAAAATATGTCTAAGCTTTTTTTTATTTTTTATTTACTGAACATATTGGCACAGATTCATCAAAGCCAGATGTATTTTATTCGAAACTATCAGCAGCTGTATCAGCCTGCAGAAGACCGCATCTGTTGAAGCCTAACAGTGAGAAATTACATCTGAAATTGTGGCTCCCTGTGTTTTTGGAAAAGATCTATAGAGCTATCGCTATCACTAATGATACAGGTATTGACTCATCGGCTGTTATGTGTGGGGCAAGTGCTGAAGTGCCCTGGGCTCCCAATCAGCTGCGGTACACTGTATTAGTGTGCCGGGCCGGTGTAGCACTGACCTAATCCTGGTAGCAGGTGGTACTGGAGCCGAGGTAGAGTGGACATGTTTTTCAGGGAGGATGAGCCATCTGGGTCTTGATACTTTATGGTGCTTAAAACACACTCTCAAGTGTGACACTCCCAGCACTTACCTTTTAGCTGCACACAATAATCTAAGCGCTGGCTGCTAAAGGGAGAGAGGAGGCTTTCAGGAGAATTTACAGGGTTTGATGTGGTGTGGAACCTCCGCTTCGACACGGATTCATGAAACAGTCAGACACACTTAGCGGTTTGATTTTGATTCCTCTAACTCTCTCAGTGTTGTTTTGTCGTCTGCAGGCTGAAATATGTCGAGCAGAAAGAAAAGTGTGTTTGTTTTGTTTTGTTTCTGCTTTTTTTTTTTTTTTTTTTTTTGCTTTTGTGCCAGCCTGCCTTGCTCGACACTTTTCTGGGGCCGTGTGTTGTTTTGTTTTGTCTTGTTGCTTATTTTTTTTTTCTTCTGGTGTAGTCTGTTTCATCTCACGAGCGATTTGGCTCGTTTCAGAGTCCAATTTCGCTCCTGTTTCACTGTGCATCCCCCTCTCCTCACAGACATACTCACATTCACACATTTCCCCAAACTGACACGCCGCCTTCACACTCCAAACAAATCAATTCTTCGCTTGGCACGCCACGGTGAAATGCGGCAGCTCATCGCAGCCCTGAAAACGTGCAGTTGTTAATGTTCCTTGTCCACTTGGGCTGGAGGAGGGCAGACCCAGATTCTCCTCCCTCTGTCTGTGTGTGTGTTGCTACGTGTGTGTGTTGCTACCTGTGTGTGTTGATGGGGCTTAGAGGAGATGGGGGGGGGGGGGGA
>OMLP01003355.1:14082-31387 GCA_900302685.1 Spondyliosoma cantharus | reverse complement strand
TTATTTGTTTACTAGCAAATAGCAAAACACAGCCAGTTGAATATCATGTAGTTTATGTGCAAGTACAGTAAGAAGCAGACTGTCCAGCTTTTTTACAGTGCATTGGCATGATCAATATGAAACATTCTGAAACCCCAGACTCATTTTGATTATGGTCACATTCAGCCCCGAGACTGTACATTGAATCCAGTGAGCCAGTTTACACTGCAGTGTGGTCAATCTGAAATTGTTATTGTACACAGGTCAAGTGCAAACATGAGTTGTAAATTATTCTATAATATATAAGCCCTGTTAATTAAATGGCCTCAAAATTAGGGAGTTAATAATAAATGGCTGTGCATTGTTCCTCAGACGAGAAAATTGAGCTGGAGTCTGCATGTGACTCGCCTAGTTTGGGTCGTGCCTTACATCCTTTGTCACACACAGTGTTGTGACACTATAATGTGCATTCTCGTCGGCTCACTTCGTGTCGTCTAGCCTCTTTTTGGATAATCTAGCAAACCTTAACTCTAACCCTAACCCTACAGGAGACCTCACGCCTGATTGTAACTTCAAGCGGAGTGGACATTTTTATTCCTTTTTTGTATTCTCTGTGAAACCCAAAGTCTACGTAGGGTATATTATATTATATTGTATAATATCTTGCCTTAGCTTAACCAGACTGCAGCCAAAAATATAAATATTGATAAAAAAATATATATTTTTTTTAAATGAAGATAATCAGTTTAAGTAGTAAAAAACAAAAAAAGCACATTGTGGCTTTTTTGGGGCTCTGTCCCTCTCTGTACTATGTCAACTGAATTCTGAAGGCAAACTTTGCCATTACTGCCCAGACAATCTTACAAGGCGTCCATGAACATAGATTTGAAACTGTTTATACAGATAATAAGAAAACAACATGAACGTTGAACTCTGAACACTTCTGCGAGATGGAGCTCACCAAAGTGTGCCCTGCTCTTTCCTGCGTTATCACACTCATCTGGCTGAAGTTATTAAGGAGGTACTTGTGTTGGTGTTGATTTGTTCATATCACTCTCTGAGAGAAAGCAAATAAGTGTATTTTTAAGAAAGTGGCTTGAATTAGAGAAAGCCAGAGATGTGCCGTGTTCAAAACAGCAATGGTTAAGCGTTAATGTAAGAAAATCGCCTAATACATGGTGTATTAAAGAGAGTGGGTGTAATAAGCTGTAGCCTCAGCCTACACCTTTTCAGTCTGTGAAAAAGAGTCTTTGTGTTGCGTTTGGAGCACTTGGTAGAACTGTTTGCCGACCAAAAGATTTTTCGGTTTCAATTCCAGTCTTCACAACTTGGTGGTTACATCAGAAAAGCCACATCCCACAGTCAGGAGATGATCACGTAGCATGGGTCATACACCATATTCATAGCTTTGCTTTGGCTTATGTTTGACATTTGAGAATAGTCAAGCTACTCAGTGTGAGAGAAGACTCCAGTATCAGTACGGTACCTCTGGATTTGCCTTCTGAACTGAGCTTGAAACTGAAACTGTTTTACAAAGCTGTGCATTTAAAAGACAGATGTGACCCAGACCCTGGAAAATAACAGATGCAAATTTCACAGCATGTTTATCTTTACAGAATTATATTCTATTTATATTATAAATATCTTTCATATATATACAAAAAGACAACAGAGTGTTGGAAGGATATTTTTGCCAGCTTTTTCTTTGGTTCCACAGAAGAAATTATCTTGAGATTCCCAATTAGGAAGCACTCCTCCACTGGCAAAGGCTTTCGGGGACCAGATGGTGCTTCCTTTTTCCTTTGTCTTATCTCTACAATTTGTTGTAATGATAGCAGGCTGCCAGCCTGTGCATAGCATTAGGATACTGTCTCTGTCTATTATCTGTAATTCAAGTAGGCAGATAGTGTCTTTTGTGCACGTATTTAAATGCTGATGTCTGTGCTGTGCCCCTGCAGGCCCCAACGTTAACTATGGAGGGTGGCAGGCTGAAGCGCTCCTTGCAGCTGGCGCCTGGTAGAGACTTTGAGATGGTGCCAGAGCCGGTGTGGCGGGCGCTCTACCACTGGTATGGTGCCAACCTCAGCCTGCCACGACCGGTGAGTGAAGACAGAACACCTACTCAACAGCTAATTAACCTCACTATCACTGTAAGGCAGGGCTGAGCATTATTAACATAACAGTATAGTCTTTTGAACAGAGGTGTAGTTTTGAGACTTTAACAAGCTGGTGAATTTAGTTTATTTGAACTTTTAAATCATTTTTGAAACAAAATCAATGAAATGATGAGTTAAACTATGAAATTATGACTAAAAATTTTGGCCTGACCGACTTTATAAAAAAAGACAACCACTGTAGCAGCAGTGAAGCTAATGTGGAAGTGCCATCAACCTGCATTCTTTCTATTGGCCAGCAGGGTTTGATGGTTTCAGTTTTTACCACTTTATACATGGTTTTCTTTGACAAGACTTGACACATGACTTGAATTTGCTTTCGATTGATTTCAGAACAGTTCTGCTCAAACCACTAGATGAAAATGAAGCATTACGTTTAATAAACATGATTTTGGCAGCGTGATTGACTGTCATCTGGATATGTTGGGCCCTTAATATGAATTTGGTCTAAAGACAGTGATTTAAAAATGTTCTCAGGCAGATGCCAGTATTTGTGTTTCTGCTGACATTTTCCTCCACAGAGTAACACAGTATGACAATATGTAGTGGATAGTTTTCCCCCTAACAGCTAAGGTTGTTGACTTCAGACCACAAGTCTACTCATGTCTCAAAAAATGTCTAAATATCACCATGAATGCTCATGTTTGAGGGCCCTTTTCACTCCTAAACAGTTCAGTTGGGTTCAGACCTGCTCTGCTGTGTTCTTTGGTTTGTTTAAGTTTGTTTAAGCTCCTGTGAAATCAGTCATTTAAACTCAGGTGCGGACTAGACAACTACACAATGAGCCCAGCTCCAACAAAACTCTGGTGCTTGATCAGCACACAGAATGTGGATTCTTTCAAGGAAGGGATCTTTTAAACAATCCTTAGAGTCATGGAACACCAACTTGTAGTCATGTTAATACATACACTATAACTAAAAGGTAATTTTTTTTGTTTGGTCTAGACCAAGTGAACTGAACTACAGGAGTGAGAGCAACTGAAAAAACACATCTGGGTCACAGGTGTCCAGACGGATCAGTTCACAGTGGTTCCATTCCTAAAAAGCATACAAGTCAACTTGCAAAACCTTTCCATTCGGCTCCTGCAGGTTATCCTGGAGAGCAAGACAGGCCAAGCAGAGCTGGAGCTCTTTCCACGCTACCTCCTCTTCCTCCGCCAGCAGCCGGCCACACGCTCCCCCCAGTCCAACATCTGGGTCAATATGGGTATGACCAGCCTGCGAATGTTCCCACCGTATTTACCCCCACCAAGAGGTAACGTAAGCCTGCAGCAAGACCAGAGCAAGCCGTCGACAAACGCTTCACTGAGCTACCCCGCATCCTCCCTTTTTAATCCCCCCCAGAGTGGACTGCCCCGGCCCTGGCAGCCCTCTGGTGTGGGAAGTGGAATCATTTAAACCTTTTCTATCTGCACAGACATCGCCATTCAAGTAGTTTTAACAGCTCTTGTTCTAGTGCTCTACACTTACCGGCAATATCAGTGTGCTGGATCATAGTGAACAGTACTGAAAGGTACACATGTTAGAAACAGTCTGCGACATGATAATAATGTCTGTACTCTCCTAGCAGCGTGAGGGCTTTGTAAAATCACTCCTTGGGATTTTCTATCTTCTATCTTTTCCTATCCTTCTATTCAACTCTGATCCTCGTCATTTGTTAAACAATGACAACACACAAAGTAGACATTTGGGAAAATAAATCATCATAATTAAGAAAAGCAAAGAAAGTCTTAGTTCAGTAACTGGCCCTCTTACTCCTGGTCAAAGGTCACTGTGACCTCACAAAACACATCTTCTCTAGACTTCTTATGATAATTCAAAAAGGGAAGAGATGGAAATGCCTACTGTAAAGACAAGGCTCCATTGAAGTGACAGTTCAGATATTTTGATGTGGTGTTGCATTAGAGTCAGTGTGTTGCCTGCAGTAGATGATCGTCAGTGAGAAGCAGCGTTTTCTTAAGCTGCAGTGCATTGAGCTCTCTCAGCCGCTGTGGTTTGAGTTCAGGATGTGTTAGGTGTCATGTAGGACTGCAGCAGTGTCTTAAGATTTATTGCTTGCTCTGTCCCATGGCCCTGTCAACAAAAAGCTACTGTAGCTACTTTGAGCCGTTTGCCTGTTTGGCCTTCAAGCTTTCTATGCTTTCCCCAGAACCTGTGGCGATGGTCATTACTCAGCCTGTTTGAGCCCAGTGAAGCGACAGAGGACATTTGGAAATCTTTTTAAATGCGTTTAATGATGGAAGATTCTCAGTTAATCCAACCTCTGGCTGTACCGGCTGTTTTAGTATTAGATGCCAGCTATTCACTGAATGACATTCAGCAATTGTAGCAGCAGAATGCAGACGGATACAAAACTTGCAGTATTACAGAACAGTTAGTTGATATGAGTTTAACGAGTGTAGACAGCCAGCATATTTGAATAGTGGGTGTGAATGAGGTTTCCTTTCCTGTCACTTAGTTTTATTTTGGTTGATAACTGTAAGCTGTTGCAAATGAAGTCATTTTATTTCAGCCACTTCCTCTTGAGTAATTCAGATCTATTGTTCTCACAATAGAAAACCCTATAAATAGACCCACTCACTCAAACAATAGTTGAAGCTGCATTGCACCTCAGTGTATATTTTCCCTTTGCATTATGTCTAAATGGATCTAATGGACAAACGGAAAATGCCTCACTGCAAAGAGAAAGCAGATGCCGAAGCATAAAGTGTAGATGAACACAGTTGCTTCAGTATAATCAGGTTTGGGTTGAGAGCACTTGACCAAATCAAGTCAACATATCAGTTGTCAGGCTTGAGTCCCCAGTGGAGCTGTGGCTTTCCATCATGACTCATACTCTGTCTGAGCAGCGGACCCTCTTTCTGGCATGTGGCCAGATATCTAAAATGGATGCATCATATTACACACAATAAGACAATAGTAGAGCACTTGGACAAGTGTAGAGGATGGATCATTGTGTGGTCTAACTGGATAGCAAAGCTGTGTACATAGAAAAGACATATAACATTATCCAATCAGATATTAAAATCACTCAGTATTTTTTAAATCATTATCAGTTCAGTGAAGCTTCTGAATTTATTTAACAGCACTAATATTGATTGGTTTGTATTTGATTAATCCAATCTGAGTCCACTAAATCCACTAAGTTGATTGACCAATCAAGTCTGCGCTGATTGATTAAAAAAAAGCCCTTTCTTGCTGCTTCCTTACAACTAATCCTCAGTCAACAGAATGCTGTAGTTGGTATTGATCAGTCGTTTGCATCTGTGAGTGTAAAGAAACATCAAGGAGTATTTCAGTTGAATTTCAAAACACAGAAAGACTTTTTTAATCACAGTTAAATTCCTTTCAACTGAGGAAGAAGTCAACGGAACAAATCCTCAATTTGAACTAAGAAAGTGTGTCGGTTGATTTAGTAAAGGTTCATGTCGCCTCTGTGTGCTTTAGCAGGTAACGTGCCATCCCCCAACGCTCCCCTGAAGAGGATGCTGGCCTACACAGGCTGCTTCAGCCGCATGGGCACCATCAAGGACATCCACCTCTACCTGTCCCAGAGACTCCGCATCAAGGAGGAGGACATGAGACTCTGGCTCTACAACAGTGAGGTGGGTTGCAAAGCTTTCTCAGGAGCCCCCTTTGCTTTTATATATTTTACTTTTTAATAAACATCAGATATATGTCAGGCAGTTACCTGGGTCATATTAGTGGCAACAATTTTGTAACGACACTTTCAAAATGAAGTGATCTTCAGGAAGAAGACTTATAGAGTAGTAACGAATTAGTCTCAAAAAATAAAAAGCTCTAAAGTTGTTTTACGTTGCGTCCTCCTCTCTCTGTCCTGCAGAACTACCTCACGCTCCTAGACGATGAAGATCACACACTGGAAAGCCTGAAGATTCAGGATGAGCAGCAGCTAGTTATTGAAGGTATAAAGCACCTTTATTTTCAATGACATTTTGCTCCAGAATTAACAGAACTCTTCAGACTCATAATAGTGCTATAACCAATGCGTAATATGAAAATATAAACATATTTATATGATATAATAACAGGTCAGTCTGAACATGACAGTGGGAGCAAAATGGTTTGATCACAGAGAATCTCTTCCTCTTCCTCCACAGTCAGGAACAAAGACATGAGCTGGCCTGAGGAAATGTCTTTCATTGCCAACAGTAGTAAGATGGACAGACACAAAGGTAAGCTGGGGGACACTGGATGAGCTTATTGGGTGTTTGTACACAGACAAACATCTTGGAAACACGCTCTGATTGGTGGATATCAACTACGCCTCATAGCAGACAAACACACACATTTAAAGGAAAATCTTTCAATCGACATAGCATCTACTCATCTACTCATTTTGGAATGTAGGAGGAGGCAAATGTGAGACAGTCGTATAAATGAATGTCTCCACAAGGAAATATTATTTAATTGTATCATGGGATAAAGTCATTTTCAGTCAGGGATAGAGATGAAGAGAGGAAGACAGGAAGCTCATAGGGTTACATGATACAGTCACACCTCTGTGTCTGACCTTGATGATACAGCACAACCCTCAAGAGTGCAAAAGTGTTGCAAAATAACATCTTCAATTATCATTTATGGATGTTTTATTTTGTCCCATGTTTGTTCAAAGTTTAAAAATCACTCTTGATTGTCCCCTTTTCACTTTTTATATGATTATATTATTTGGCACATAATATTTGACAGCATCCATCCATCCATCCATCTCTCTTTAGATCGAGCGGGATGGTGTAAACCTCTGACAGTACATTCAATAAGACAATATTAGAGGCTCATAACCATGTAAAAAATTCATCCAATCAGTTCTCTCTGAATATATGTTTTCTGCGCATGTTAGCCATGAACACCTTGATGGATGAAAGGCTCGAAAGAATCTCTAATGAGAAGGATTTCTATCAGATTGAAAACATCTGTGCATTCAACCACTGCTACTGTTGGAAAATGTTAAAGCATGTTGAGATTAATTGATTTAAAGTTGTCATGCTGTAACAGTGATTTTAACAGTTTGTCATATGTGCAATAGTCAAATATGTGTGTTATAGTATAGTAATAATAGTAATAATATAGTGTTTCTCTTTCAGTTAAGTGTTTAAATCTGACCATTATGTTCTTGTTTTCCATCCCAGTTCCTACAGAGAAAGGAGCCACTGGCCTGAGCAACCTTGGCAACACCTGCTTCATGAACTCGAGTATCCAGTGTGTGAGCAACACCAAGCCTCTCACAGACTACTTCATCTCAGGGAGACACCTCTATGAGCTCAACAGGTACCATTTCAGTGTATGGCTTTGGTGGAAATCTTGCCTATGTTGTTCTGAGTATGTAATTCTAACTGACCTGTATTGGTGCATTTACAGAACCAACCCCATCGGGATGCGAGGTCACATGGCCAAATGTTATGGTGACCTGGTGATGGAGCTGTGGAGTGGGACACAGAAGAACTTGGCTCCACTCAAACTTAGAGTACGCAGTTTTGATCGGTGACCCTCAATCGGCATTTTTGTGTCTGAACTTCCTGCTACAGGAGCACTTTTACAAAGTGCCTTTAACATGCTTTAAAAAAGATGTATAGAAATCAAATTTATGATGTCATTACTTCCTCTCCAGTGGACGATAGCAAAGTACGCGCCGCGCTTTAATGGCTTCCAGCAGCAGGACTCCCAGGAACTGCTGGCCTTCCTGCTGGACGGTCTGCATGAAGATCTGAACAGAGTCCACGAGAAACCCTACGTGGAGCTGAAGGACAGCGATGGCCGGCCCGACTGGGAGGTGGCCTCCGAGGTGAGAGTATGCTGCTGATCACAAACTAGTATCCTCAAATGAACTAACCAGTATATCACTCTTTCTGGCACAATGGTCTAAGACAGAGGTTTTCACACTGTGAGGAAGATATGAGAGAGGAGGGGAGTCATAACTAAGTTAAATCTGGACGCATTTTTAGATACACTTCCTGAGGATATCATTATCTCCCGAGGCTATTGCAAATAAATGTTTATAAATCTGCCTAGAAATGATATAAAATGATGCTCCTTCCAACTCCAGAACTTTCTTCAGTATCTGTAAATGGAAACATTGCAAACCATTGCTAACCTTTAATGGTGCCAGTTTGCAAAAAATGTAAACAAATGTAGAATAAAAGCACACAAGAAGAAGATTACTGGTTTCACAATTGTGATATTTTGATTTATTTCACAACAGCATTTTTTGTTAGTGTTATCTTATTTGTCACTGCTTACCTGAACTTTATTCCACATTGCATTTTAAACAGGTGCACCAGGTTTGGTTTCTTTCCGTCTGCCAGTTATGCAATTGTCTACATTTAATATTCTTCACTCTACAACCACTGTTCCTATAGAAATAATATATCATAGTGTGCTTTATTTGAGAGGGAGAACAGAAACAGAACAGAACCTTCATGCTTACAAAACCAAGACATTTTAAACTGTGGTTAATAGTAAAATCAGTTGAATGCTGCAGCCCTGTTGCTGTCTTCATAGCGAAATGTACTTCCTGTTTACGTCCCCCTAAAGACTGCAAGTTGTTGGAACTGAAACATGATGATCACCATATTGAAACTGAACACTTGTGGTGGTTGACATTGACATCATAATGAGTGAAATTGGCTCTTTATCATTTAAAATGAACAGGTTGTCCATTTCAGTCAAATATAATAGCAAGCAATGTCTGTTTAGCAACTGAATTCATCAAATTTGGTGAAAAACTTATATAGTAAAATGGTGTTGAGGGCCAGTAATGACTGACTAATATACACAAGTCAGTCCATCAGCTGAGCTCTCCTTTACCTCGGTAATGTTGCTGTGTTGGTGTTGGTGAGTAAGAGGGATTCATAGGATTAGTGGCGTGTGAACTCACCGCTCTGTGTCCGTGCTCCTCCTCCCTGCAGGCGTGGGAGAATCACCTGCGTAGGAACCGCTCCATCGTGGTGGACCTCTTCCACGGCCAGCTCAAGTCCCAGGTGAAGTGTAAGACATGCGGACACATCAGTGCTCGCTTCGACCCCTTCAACTTCCTGTCTCTGCCCCTGCCCATGGACAGCTCAATGCATCTGGAGATCACTGGTGAGGCGGCCGGAGGAGAAATTCTCATTGCCTATTACTTTTTTAAGCAACAAAACCTCAATCACGTGTAATGCTGTGTTTGTAGTCATTAAACTGGATGGCTCCACGCCTGTGCGCTACGGCCTGAGGTTGAATATGGATGAGAAGTACACAGGACTGAAGAAACAGCTGAGTGAACTGTGCAGTCTGAAGCCCGAGCAGATCCTCCTGGCTGAGGTCCACACGTCCAACATCAAGGTACTCACACCGTGACCCTGATTACACTACAGGCCTCGTCTCACACAAAGTGTAGTTGCTGACACAGAGAGCAAGAGACAGTCGGGGGGTCTCAAACTCAAATCATCTAGAAGCCTCTGTTTAGCAGGATTCCTATGAGTCCTTAAAATTCTTGAAAGTTTATGAATATCAAGGGGAAAAAATGAAGGTCTTGAACATTTTAAAAACAGACCTGGGTTGTTGAAAGTGCTTGAGTTGTTATATGTTGTGCAATAATAGAAAATGAAGTTTTTTAACTTTAGGCGGTTGTCTGTATGTGTGTCTCCTGCAGTTATGGAGGAGTCGAGGAGCCATGCTGGTTCCTTGAAGTTGTGGGAATTGGGTCTTGAATAGTCCTTGAATGTAATGTTTAATAAGGTGTGGGAACCCTGGCTAAGGCTTTTGTCTCCCAGCAGAGACACTCGACAGAAAAACTATTCGATTTTTTTAGTCTGTTTTTTCTGAATTTGAACCACAACATATGTACACTGAGAAGCTGAGTAGAAGGAGAAATGTCAGTGTCATGTTGTCTGCAGTAAATCAGGGTGTTGTTGTGTCACAGCTCAAGTGTTCCGGTTTGTTGCTGAATGTCCAATGTGAAACAAAGAGCCACATTCTATGCTTATGCATTTGCTTCTAGACATGTGGGGAGGCTTATGAACTTGTAGTAATTATCAAGAAAGGATACAAGGGTGAAAATTATGGTTGATTGATTCATGTTTCTGTGTCTGAAAACCTGAAGGTACTCTTCACAACAGAATGTTTCAACCTTTAGAACTGCATAATGCCCCTGCATATGCAGAGCTTTCCATTATTATACCACTTCAGTCTGTGACCAAATCCTTTGTCTTCAGAACTTTCCTCAGGACAACCAGAAGGTCCGGCTGTCCGTTAACGGCTTCCTGTGTGCATTTGAGGTCCCGGTGCCAGGTTCACCAACATCACTGAGCTCGCCCACACTGACAGGTGAGTCTGCTTGTCCACTCACGCTTTGTCTGAGCACTGTTATCAGCATGGATCTGTCTGAATGCACATCTGTTTTCTCACTCCTTTGCTCTTCGCCTTCATCAGATGTTACCCCGATAGCCAACGGCTCCACTGTTAATGGGAATGTGGGCGATAAGCCCGTTCTCATCCCTAACGGTGGTCCAAGCTCGATGGTGCCCTGCAGCCCTGACACACCCCTTGGTAATGGGATTGCCAATGGACACATCACACCGGTGCAGGAGAGCCCCTTCATTGGATACATCATTGCCATGCACAGAAAAATGGTGAGAACTCAGCACACATGCAACAGTGCAATACAAGAAATTGTATTGTCAGTCACAGTCAGTGCACATGGTAAAAAGAAATCATATAGTCATTATTTTGACAGATATTGTGATTGTGATATGAGTCAGGAATAGTTGAAATGATCGTTGTTACCTCACAATTTTAGTAAAATCGAACAAAATCATGATGATGTGACATTTGTTCAGGTCTTGAGACCAGGACATCTCTGCAGCACTACAGTATTTCACTGTAATACATCTTGTCACAATAGAATAGAATAGAATAGCCTTTATTGTCATTGCACTGTGGAGGTACAACGAAATTTAGGGTGCTCCCACAGAGCCACCCGTGCACCATAAACAAAAAGGTGCAGAGTAGCTGGGAGCCTCGGGCCGCTGTGTCCGTGTGCGCTGCCATCTTGCAAAAAGCCGCCTAAGCCAGTATAAGCAGCCAGCTAAGTATTAGCTTTATCATAAACTTGCCACTCCTTAAGATTTGGATATTGCCCTTGGCCATATTGCAATTTTGATTGTATTTCAAAATAACTGTGCGGCCCTAATTGTCAGTAATATGAGTTTAAGTCAACCTTTGATCTTAAATGTACATATTATTTAACTAACTGTCATCTTGCTGCTGTTGCCTTATAGGTGTTAATTAGGTGCATTTCCTTTTCCCAGCTGTTGATGCAAGTTGCATGTTTGTTTCCCCCCTCAGATGCGTACAGAGCTATACTTCCTGTCATCTCAGAAGAACCGGCCCAGTCTGTTCGGCATGCCTCTTATAGTTCCCTGCACTGTCCACACCAGTAAGAAGGATCTCTATGATGCTGTCTGGATCCAAGTGTCCCGACTGGCCAGCCCGCTGCCTCCACAGGAAGCCAGCAACCACGCCCAGGACTGGTAGGCTCACATTTGCTTTTTTTGTACATTCATCTGTGGCTTTTAACAAAGCAACATGTAGATTTGCAGTTCCCCCCCCTGCCTCCAGCTCGGTATGCCAAGCTAGGCTAATACATTACAATGTTATGCTAGTGTCCTTGTGCTAAATTTACCAAGTATAGATTTTGGTACTTTGGGCTAAAAACAAAAAATTGTCATTATATATATACATTATGTTTGAAAAGTTTTTCTTTATTGAACAGTTGACAGAGAGACAGAAGATTTTGACAGGACAAAGTTTTATAAATTACTGTTAATCTTCTTAAACATGATCAGGAACGGTCTGAGTTGATTGTGCCCCGACAGTGCCGCTCTGGGAGAAGAGTTGACAAGTTGTGGAGTGGCAAAAATAAATCTCAGCGAGCAGTTTGAAATGATATATGATGATGATGATGATGATGATGATATCATCCACACAGACAGTGTGTATGAACACCATGATTTGTGAATTCTTTCTGTCTTCTTTTAACCTGCAGTGATGACAGTATGGGCTATCAGTACCCTTTCACTTTACGGGTCGTGGGTAAGGATGGCAACTCATGTGCCTGGTGTCCCTGGTACAGGTAAGACACAGTATTTAGTATTAATGTATCTGATGGTGATCAGGCATTGTCTAGACTTTTTTTAATATTAAAGCTGAATATTTGATTGTTGTCATAAGCAGAAACTGTTTGATAAACAGAACCAATAAAATCAAAGGAAACGTCGTCTTTGCACAATCTGAAGTGTCCTGAGCCTTTGTATGTACCACTGCTGTACCTGTGTGTGTCTGTGTCTTTCAGGTTCTGTCGAGGCTGTACAATAGAGTGTGCAGAGGACAGAGCCTCTATAGGAAATGCGTATATAGCTGTGGACTGGGACCCCACCGCCCTGCACCTCCGCTACCAGACCTCCCAGGAGAGGGTAAAACACACACGCCATGCATACACTCTCTCACAGGGAGGGAGCATCAGATAAACTCACCCAAACCGTTAAATGTAGAGCAGTAGAGGAACTTCTGTAAAAAAAAAAAAAGAAATAGAAAAACTAGGCTACATCCTGTCAATTTTACAATCACTACTATAAGTGTGTAGCCAGTCCTTTCCCATAGATTAAACTGTGTATCTTCCATTGACCGTAAAGCAGTGTTCACTTTATCATAAAGTACAATGCTTACATCCTTTAAACAATATCTTACTTGCTGGTGTTTTTCTAACCCATTTTGTGTGCTTGCTGGTTCCAGTGACAAACACTTTATATCCTCTATCAGCCATTAGCATAAGTTTTGGTTTCGGCTCGTAAATTACCTCCTTGACAATACAAATGAGTCGATCTGGTCAGTGTGTAAGAAGTGAGCCTGTCACTGCAGTTTGCTTCTCGTGAGGTTTGAGTGCTGCTGTCCCACTGCACTGCTTCCTTTCTTTCTCAGCGCAGACCAGGTCAATCTTATGTCATCATCTCTGTAGTTCACTTGATGCTTGTACTATTGTGTAAATGTTGAGATAATGAGCCGGGTGAGATAAGTGAACCTGCTACGCTGCTGTAGTTCTGAGTTTGACCACACGGCGGTACCATCGAGCTGCTCAATGCTCTGTTCAGTCAGCCACATATCCAGCCATATCCAGCCAGAATGACAGTATAAGATGGTCTCCTCTCAAACAGTGTTTTTTGAAAATGTCCTGGTTTTACCTATAAAGACCTGGTAGCAGCTCTTCAGTGTCTGCTCTCCCTCTGCGAGCTGTTGCTCCTGGTTGTGGTTGTGGTGTTTTTTGTCAGTTAGACATGGAAAGCAGGATAGTGTGGGTGCTTCCCCCCTCGTTCAGTATCATGACCACCACGGTCTCCCGACAGATTGTGGAGGAGCACTGCAGTGTGGAGCAGTCCCGTCGGGCCCAGGCTGAGCCCATCAGCTTGGACAGCTGTCTGAGGGCCTTCACCAGCGAGGAAGAGCTGGGTGAGGACGAGCTTTACTACTGCTCCAAGTGCAAGACACACCGGCTGGCCACTAAGAAGCTGGACCTCTGGAGGCTGCCACCCATCCTGGTGAGTGGAAACACAAGAGTCCATGTGATCAGCGGCAGACTTCAGTCGAGCTTTAAGCTGCCGCGTCCGGAGCAAGGGCTTCTTTCAGACCTATAATAAGTTCATTACTGAACCGAACTTTATGAATGTTTTTTGTGACAAAGTAGCATGTGTTCCTCTCATTCCATCACAGGAGAATGAAAGTTGTAGAAATCAGTGACTGCTCAATACTGCCATGATGTACATGTTATTTTTTTTACAACTGTACAACATGTGTAGGACCTGAGCTCCGGTCTCACAGCGATCATTTTTTTTGTAGAGCTCAACATGTGGTTTTCATTAGAATTTGCCGTTTGCACTGAAATATTTTAATGACAGACGACCGAGCATGTGTGATGTGTGTTCTCTTCTTTAGATTGTCCACCTGAAGCGCTTCCAGTTTGTGAATGGCCGCTGGATCAAGTCCCAGAAGATTGTCAAGTTCCCGCGGGAAAATTTCGACCCCAGTGCTTTCCTAGCTCCCAGAGACCTGGAGCAGCACTGCCTCCACTCCCGCAGTGAGAGCGAGGACCTGCTGAGGGTGGGAGAGGACAACCTGTCTTCCATCTCTGCCCCTGCTGGTTTCTGCAACCTTCCCAAAGGTACCACATGTTTATTTAGGCCATGACATTTAGCTACCGCAAGCTATTTATACACTGAGATAGGAACCGTGTTTTTGTTTGATGACAGCATGACCACACGTGAAACCAAATAGACAGAAGTATAATTTAGCAGAGCAGCTAAACGCCGAGCTGCAGAGGAAGTGTATTTAACCCTGTGGTTTCTCAACAGCCTCCCCTGCCTCGAGCAGGAAGTCAGCGCCTTCTCTCAGCCGGACCAACAGCCCCTCTGGCAGCCCAAAGACCGGCAGCGGAGGTCGCAGGCCAGGCCGACTACGCCTTCCCCAGCTGGGCAGCAAACATCGCCTCTCCAACAGCAAGGAGAACCTGGATGGAGCTGCTAATCCAGAGGTGGAGCCACGGGACTTTGCCCAACTGGCAGACACAGAGGGCAGCGGAGCAGGGACTGTGGCATGTGACCTTCCTGGAACAGGAGAGGCGTTGGCATCAGAATCATCGGGCAACACTGAGGCGTCCAGCAGCCACTGTGACGTGGTCCTGGTGAATGGTGACAGCAACGGGCTGAGTTCAGACTGCAGCACAGAGAGCAGCATGGACCCGGACCACTCACTGCTACAGCACAGAGACAACATGTGTCTGGAGGCCATCTACAACCTCTATGCAATATCAGTAAGAACCACACATACAAGCAGTTTTGATCGGCTCTGTTAGTAGCGTTTTTTCTGCTTTGAAACAGGTCTAATAAATGTTTCCGCTTCATCTCAGTGCCATTCCGGAATCATGGGAGGAGGCCATTATGTGACGTATGCCAAAAACCCCAATGAGAAATGGTACTGTTACAATGACAGCAGCTGTAAGGTAAGACACATCATATTCTATGTCCATATCTAACAGCAGACATTTCCTGACTGGGTTCTGATTGTTGCACAGTGCCTATAAAAGTTTTGCCTTTGGAAACACCACCACCTAACAGGGATTATTAAAATCATAGTTCAACAATAACTGCAGCTAGGCTTTACAGGGCCTGCTAAAGCTTTTAAACAGACTTTGTATCTCATGAGTTGGGACACCTTTAAAAAACAAAAACACAGGAGCCAAATCAGATGTAATGCGTTTGACTGAGGCTAACATCAGTGTTACCTTCACAGCCAAGAAATGGCATTAGCATGATATTAGCTAACTAATATTAGAAAAAGTAGCTCTCAGGATGGACTAATCCACCGATGCCACTGCATTAGAGTTGAGGTTAACATTAGCAGCTCCAGCTCTGTTGGATTTTGGGTTTGTATACCAGATGACTTTGTCCTTATACTCAAATTCATCTCTGGTAAAGAAAGAAACTTTTTGAAACAATAAAAGCATGAATACAACCACTGTGTTAACTGTCTACTGTAATTAACTCAGTATGTAGTAGACATCCGAATAGTGTTGTTATGAAGAAATCACTGTCTGTTCTTACAGTTTTTGTAGTTGAGCGACCTCAGTCTGTGTTACATTACTACACGACTCGGTGTCATATCACATATGTAGCTATCAAACGTATGTTTAAGATTATTACATGCAGCTTCCTCTTGAGACACAAAAAGGCTTTATACAACTTTTTTCACATATACAGTTGAACTCCCCAAGACCTGTAAACACTTCAATTTGTAAAATTGGTTGCCCTTTAAAGTGAAACTCTCGCCAAAATGCAACCTAGGCTTTCTTTGTGAATGTATACGAGTCAAACCTTCGTATAAAAGCATAATTACGACGAAAGAGGCACTTGAGGCAACTGTTTTCGGCTCAAACTCATTTTCAATCTCTATTTTTAAAATACTAAGAAGGCTCGACACAACATGAAACTTTGCTCGTCTCTACACATGAACACGAGCATTGAGAACATTGTTTGTGTACACAGAGTTTACTAAAAAGAGAGTTTTTGGACAACTCACGTTAGCAGTAGCTTGTTCCGCTCTCAGCCGTCCTGCCAGTGAGAAGTATCGATCTCCGAATGCAATGTAGCACAGACGTCAGTTAAGGTGGACCGCTCCTAAAGCTTAGTTTCATATAAATGCACGGATAATTCGTTGTTTTGTCGTTAGCAAAAAACAATATTGACCTTGAAGTTGAAAAAGGAGCCTCATATAAGAAACAATACTACAATCAAAAGCCGGAAAAGTCACGTGAGATATTGCAGCAGCGTTCCACCTTTAAGGTCCTTTTGGCAATGGATGTAAACAGCAACTTGACTGGGTTGGTGAAGCCAATTCTAGTTTACTCTGACTGACAGAATCAAGATGTCAGAGTGAAAGCAAATCTATACGAGCTGATCAAAATGAACGCCATTATGTCCAGCATTTGGATATTGTTCACAGTAGCAACCTTTAGTTGTGGATGTGTGCCAACACACGTCTTAAAACTGCTGGTAATGTTTCACAAATTTAGCCAATGTAACAACAGGTTCACGGACACATCTATGTGCGTGTGTTTTTTTTGTTTGTTAATTTTTCCAGGAGGTGCACTCTGAGGAGATCGACACCGACTCGGCCTACATCCTCTTCTACGAGCAGCAGGGCGTCGAATACTCCCAGTTCCTGCCAAAGATCGATGGCAAAAAGATGGCCGACACCAGTAGCATGGATGAAGACTTTGAGTCCGACTACAAGAAATACTGTGTCCTCCAGTGATGGCACCCTGTTTTCCATCAGCCAGCACTACACCTGCTATCTGCTCTCTGCTGCTACTGCTGCTGCTGCTGCTCTGAGCAGGAAGCACCAGGCGTTCAGATCATCCTGAAGGATTCTCACAAACTGCTAATGACTAGAGTCAGACTGTGGTCATTGTCCTGCGTCGCAGCACTTTCTACACTCGATCGCAAACATGGATTAGTGCAAAGGTTTGCCAAGACAACAATGAAGCCGTGGTGAAAGCACTAAACTGGTGCACTTTGCTGAGCCTGACAAAACAACGCCCACCCAAACCC
>OMLP01003353.1:29192-53002 GCA_900302685.1 Spondyliosoma cantharus | reverse complement strand
GTTACGTCTCCGCCACGCCAGCGGAGCCGTATCCAGTGGAAATTGGGGGTGAGTCCACCACTGCCAATATGGATGTCAGGTAAAATACATGTAATGTGAATGCGATAGGACATGTATTGAAAACATTTAGTGGTTTGCAGAAACATAAGCTGGTAGCATATCATTTATTTCTGAATGGTGTCGCCTCGTAGCCCCCCTCCTGGTCTTTGTTTACTCCTGAGGGAGGTATGCGGCTCTTTAGCTGCTAATTGCTCCATTATGTCCTCACATTGGCTGCAGTTTGCTAAGCAGGTCAGATAGTGTAGTGTAGAGTCGTTTTTTTCAGCAACGAGGCAGAAATCCAAAACAATGAGCTGAAAGACGCTAAACCGAAACATAAGATGGTCTGCTTTGTCTAAAGGCCTTTTGTATGTGTTTTCTGTGATACAACCTCATTGTCCTGGATAAAATTGTCAACAAGAGTCAACACACTCCTGACTGTGTTGTTAAAGTAAAATTAATGAATAATATTATAGACATATGAGCCTTTTTTATCCGATTGCATTCTTTTCCACAGATCCTTTACATTGTAGTTGCAAAACCCATTTAAAAGCCCGGCACGAGTGGCTCCCTTTTGTTACGACTTGATTGAACCACCGATGGCAGAGTGCTCAGTTACCCACAAAGCCGCGGTTCAATTCCAATCCAATTCATCGCAGGCACGTGAGTCTGCTGATCCCAGTGACATACTAATGCAAAACGAAACTCGAAGATCGCTCTCTGCCGGAGTCGTGTTCTGTACTGTACAAGCAAAAGATCACGTCAAGGGCTTGACACACACAAACACAAGAGAACAAGTAGGTGGATCCAGATGGGTCAAGTCACTAGCTCAGGCAGTCACTAAACAACAGGTACAAGCTATGTCACATGAGGAAGCGAAGAGGGGACACGTGCAGAGCTGGTGGTCATACGAGATGTGTGTACATTGAGTACTATATTTAAAGGTGTGTGTATAACTCTGTTCAACTCATATCATCTGACTGAGTGTGTGTTTGTGTGTGTATCCCTGCCATCATCATCTGTAAGTCCAGTGTGCAGCAGCTGTAGGTGGTAACGGTGTGTTAGATTACACAGAGTCAATAAAGTCAATGAGACAAACCAATGCAGCCGTACGAAACTCATCAAAATAACATATTGAATCATACAATGAGTGAGCGCGCGCATCTCTTAATGGAAAGCTTCAGACCGACTTGCTGAGCAATGAAACGTGGCAAAAAAAAAAAGTTGCATCCTTGGCAGCTCACAAAAGCCTCCTTGGCATCGGCGGACTGACAAGCAGTCCGGAGAAAAAGAGATCAGTGATGAGGTGGAAGCAAATAATGAAAGTACTAATCAGACTCTCACGTGCGAGGAAGGTGTTAAAACATGTGCATACCATTTTAAAGGCATCACGTGCCAAACAGAGAACACTGAGGCTGGAGGAGGTTAGACTTTTGTTCCAGATAAAGGATCCCACACTGCCAAAATACAAGATAAAACACTCAAATTGAGGGAAAAGTCATTAATACTATTATGAAAGTATCCGTTCATGCAGCAAGATAAATTGACTTGATAATTCAAAATTGAATTCAGCAAGCAAAGATCTGAAATAAGTGGAAAATGAGGGTTCCTAGATCAAGTTACTTGAGTTTAGACTTGGTATTTGCGCAGTAATAGGTAAAAGACTCGATATTTGCAAATAATTTTGCTTCCCTTTTTTTTGCATTCGTTAGCAGACTGAAATCACTGCTTTTGCATTTTGCATTCGCTTTTGGCGTCAAACTGCAGTCAGTGTGTGCTGCAACAAGTTACTGAAGTTTGCGTTAAATTTGAAAATTTCTCACTTCCATGTGGCAGTCACTGGCTTTTATTGATTTCACTGTTGCATTACAATCTACATAAGTCCCTAATCGTCTAAACTGTAGCCTCCTTCGACATGCTGACAAGGAGACTTTTTCATAATGAGACGATAATCTGTCCTTGAGGAAAATCTATCTTCTAAACATGGAGTTATTTGCACTTCTCTGTTTGCACTTCTCTCATGTCAAACCTATGAACCTTTATCTGTACAGGCTGTTTACATATATCATTCAATGCCAACTCACCCAGAGCAGAGAACTTTTCCCACTTCATGTGGTAGGTCTTATTGCAAAGAAATCATATCAAACCCTCACGACAATGCAAAATCATATAGCTCCATTCCAAATACCTTTTCAGATATGATTCATGGTGACCAAATGCTTATTTTATTTTATTTTACACTAGATTGGCTTTCATTGAACATCCAAAACCCAAACCCAAAATAGTTGCTTAATATAAATCAAATTACTAAAATGACCTGAACAAAGAATATTTAATTTTCAAAAATGAGTATCTCCATTAGTTTTCAGCTTTTTGCAAGTATGGAAAGTGTCCCGCACAAGATATATTTATATTTCAGGTAGGGCTGTCAAGATATCAGATTTCCACTACATGATTATCATGGAATTCGCGATGACGATGTTAAAGCAATACCTATAGAAATGTGAAAAAGTGCAATCAAATCTATCTTAACTTTGTTTGCCTTATATTGCCTCTTTTTTGACGACTAAATTACCCTCAAAATATTAGTGTAGGGAGATACAGAGAGAGTCTGTAATCATAGCGTAAAGAAAAGCAGTTTTTTGGGGGCCCTAAGCAGAATTTGATTTGGGGCACCCCTCCCACCACCGCGGAGTCACCTGTTGTTGACAATTATTGTCACAAATGTCACATTATAATTTTACATTATAAATTGCACTAATACAGTGACAGATTATGAACTACTGTCCCACTCCATCCAAAATCCATCCCTGCTTTGTCTATGCACGCGAGGTGTCTAGTTTATGCACATGACTCAAATGCTGGCAGACACAACAGTTGTAGGCAGGTATGTTGATCATGAAATCAGAATCATCTTGTCTTAAATTATTAATTCATTCATGTCACTTGTTTAATGTATTTAATATGTAAAAAAACCCAAAAAAGAACGCTTAGTTTGCTTATGCCTCGGACCAGCCCTGAAGAAAAGTATGCAAAAAGAACAAATACTATCAACTACTCAACTTCTTGTGGAATGGCATGGAATGGAAAACCACATGGCCTCATAATCAAAAGATGCATCGGGTCTTCCCCGGATTGGATCATATATGTGTTTTTAACACAATATCAATATTTCATCATTTAATTTTGCGCTTATCATGAGTATCACAATAATGGATACCAGGCTATAAGAGGAAACTATATTCAACTACGCGTTCATTTCTTGTCGCACAAACAAGTAATGTCTGCTGTGTAGAACGAACAACACAATAAGAAATATAGTTTATGAAGGTTTGTGAAATGTGCTCTGACAGTGTGTTTATGTAATGACGGATGACGATACACTGCAAAGGCAGTACCACGTCAAAGGCATCCGCACAGTACGTCCATTTTGTGCTTTCCGTGCCCAGAAGGGCTCAAAGAACCGGGTGAATACTGGATGCGTTGACCTCCTTTTGCTGTTTTTTTTGTGACCTTTCCCTCCTGTGCCAGTTCTCTTAGGTAAGTTTATTTCACAATGACTTTATTTTTTAATTATAGAGAAATAAATTAAAACATTTGGAAAGTAGCAGTTACCGTTCCAGTTGAATCTAGCCGAGCAGTTGCAAACTTAATCACTTGGAGGCTACAGTTGAGCTTTATTCTCTGTGTAGTGTTCACAGGTGGATCCTTGACTGGCCCGAGACATAAAGCCACATTGTTTGCCCTCCCCTCCATTACGCACTTGAAGCCATTAGCATTTCTTTTCCTGCCTCAGAGACACACTCTGCTGAACCCTCCTCTGGCACTTGGCAGAGCTCACTAATTCAAAACACCTCGTATTGTGGTCGTTTTTGCCGAGGCATTAAAAGGAAATGAATTTCTCCCTCGCACAGTAAAATCGCAACTTTCCCCTTCTTCGGAGAGCTCTGCACTCAGGCTTTTTTCTTCTCCTCTTTGAGGTCTGTCGAGTGCACATCTGTAATGCAACTGTCGACTGTGTCTTGTTTGTTATGTCAGACTGATATGCTGGTCCTCATTAGCTTCTGAGTAAAAAGACGAGAGACAGGATGACATTTAGCGACAAAAGAAAACATCCCGACAGACATCTTTCGTGACCTCATTTAATACATTTTTTTAAATATCGTGGCCCTCAAACAGTGCTGCACCGAACACCATTAGACGAACTTTATAACAAAAATACACGTTCATCTTTAAAAGCATGTGGATGATACAGTCTCATTGTGGTTGCGTTTGCGGTCGCTCATTCTCTCCACGCTTTAACTCGCTTTTAGATTGCTGCTGCAGGCACTGGGTCACGGCTAATGCTATAAGCTATTTCGTAGGAGTGTAATTTCATTTGAGAAAAAAAACAAACAACTCCACAGACACAGAGTGAAAATAGACCGCTGGAGATGTGGCTGGTGACAAAACAAAAGGAGCACATACAAAACCCTCAGTCGATTGTCCATACACGTGTGACCTACATATGTAAATGTAATTAAAAACTCACTGCACTCTGATTTCAGTGTGTTTTTTGCCGTTGCCACAGCAACCCACCTACTCACATTAGCACAGATTGACAAAACAATAAAAGAACTAAAAATAAGAAGAACCTTTAAAGTATTCCTATAGGGAACTGTCAGAATTAGTCGACGAAGCGTTTTGTGATGTTTAAAGAGTTGTAAAGTGTTAATCTCATAACTTTCACAACAACAACATCTGTTTGCAGATTTTCTTATTCAAGATCTACCACTTTGACCACTTGGAATACTTAATAGTTTCTGTAAGTATATAATGTAAGCACTAACAATGACCGTACATTGTTTTTGCAATGTATATTTTTAGGACATAAACTTGAATAAAATCGGAGAAGACGATGAAGTAAAATGAAACAAAGTAGAATTCACAATAAGAAAATAAGAGAATAAAAACTCAAATTACAGCAAAAATTTTAAAAAAGCTTTTAAAAAAAACTTGACTCTGCTTTCCTTCAGTGTGTTATATATGTTCTTGTGCATGTGAAAGATCTTGAAAGTTTAAAAAAGTAAAAGTCCGACTCAACAGAAGCTCCTCTCGCCCAATGAAACGCCTGAAACGCCTCGTCAGCAGTCCCGCCTTTAATCCTGTGACTTTGTGACATCGCACTACGTCACAGAGTCACACATTTGCATAATTAATGCCTAGCAGTTAGTTGCTCTCTCCTTGTTAGCGATGCTGGCTCAGGCGTGTGTGAGTTGACCAATCAAAGCAGACTGAGCAGTCACAAGGGTGGACTTTAAGCGACAGGAGCTAAAACAGAGTGTTTCAGACAGAGGGGGTATACGAAGCTGCTACACTGGACAGTATGAGAAAACTGATGTGTTTTTTGAGCATTGAAGCATGTAAACCTGTTCTTGTAGTAGCAGAAAATAAAATTATGAACCTGAAAATGAGAATAATGTGTCGCCTTTAAATCCTTAATTGCTTAAACTTTTGGATTGACGGCTCTTTGTAACTCCAGACACAATCCAGCGTTTTATTAATTAAGCCTTTCTCACACCTCACACCTCAAACGGCCATTAAGAAGACTTCATTTATTCAAATAAATGAAGCAGCAGTGACATCAGCTGCCTCCTGTTTTACCCGTTTGTCTGGTCCGTGCGTGTCAATCACTATGACTCACTCCGCTCCAGGCTCAACCGAGGCAGATAAAGCTGCTGAAGAAGAACTCCTAATGTTTTCCTGTTACTTGGAAAAGAAGAAGAAGAAGAAAAAAAAATACATAAAGAGTGACTCATTTCTGTGTAACAAGTGCGTTCCGTCTCCGGAAATTAAACAGAAAAGGGTAAGCATCAGAGATTTTAGCTTAGTTGTATAAAGGGCACGATATGACGCTGGCCTCACGCTTTCTCTCTTTCCTCCTTTTTTTTTTCTTTTTCCGAGGTAGTGCATTAGGGACAACATCTGTTCATCTTCACAAACACTTTTCTGGTGAATCACACTGAATCATAGGCATAAACTGTGCACAATTAATGTCGACCGCTTTTACATCAAGGAAAATGTTGTGTGCAAAGTCCCTCTGAAATTCTCTTGATTGAGAGAGCCATATGATGGTGACACTTTATTTTAGAATCAACTAGTAAGACATGCCAAACTTTGCATCAAATTAGACTGAAACTTCAAATAGTTTGATGTATAAATCTATAAATATACGTCCTTCATCCAGAAATGATAGTTTTCTTCGTCTTTTTTCCGACCATCGAGTTACTTGTATGTGTCGAACTTGCATAAGTCTGGAGGATAATAATTAAATTAAAAAAAACCTTGTCAAACATTTTGTTTCCCCCACAGGATTTGTGGTTTGTGGCATTCAGCTGTTTTCTGAGGCTACTTTCTCAGATGAGACAAAAGAGACAAACTGTAATTGCTCAGCGGCATTGTATTTACACGCCATCTAGTGGTCCCTTGAACGTCAGCTGCTGGGTTTAAAGAGAACATTAGCTGATGCATGGTGATGAATGAAATGATAATCAAAAAGCTTATAATAAAAGTGAAAATGAAATCAATACAAAAATATAAAATTCTCTTTTTTTTGCTAATATCCACACCAACACATATATTTGCAGTATAATATTTAGAACTGCTGATAGAAGTGAAATACTTTTACTGTATGTTATATTTAGAATTGAGTTCAGATCACCTTCTGTCGCAGGATGGTAAGATTCTGTACTCTTTACAGTCTGCACTAAAAGACTGTACGTGACTTCACATTTAAATCCTTCTTCAGTCGGTACATGATGATGATGATTGTACAGCAATTTAATAAAGGGAGAAAATGCCAGTAGACCGACTGACTGCTTCAGGCATGCACATTTCATTAACAAGTGCTCTTTGGATTCAAGATCATATGAGACTTGTACTTTTGCTTTGTGATCAGTTAGTCATAACCAAAATATACCAAGTCACTCTGCGGTGTGAAAGTGTAAAAGGTCTTTAATGAGTGGCCTCAGCAGCTACGTGTTTCAACTACCACTCTTCATTGGAGCATCAGACTTCTTACATTTTTGCAAAACAGTGTGCCTTTTGTAATGTTGGTCATAACTTACCAATGAGATCACTCTGCCTCTTCTTTTTTGGGTCAAATAAAATGGTAAAAAAAAAAAAAATCCGGATAAAAAGGGGCGCTATGTAGTTTTTTAGAATAAATTCAAACTCAGACATTTAATATTTACAATACTAATGAGGTAAAAATGTGTATTTTGTTCCAAGTGAAGAAACAAGCTGTCCTCAGAGGTAAAACAAGGTCCCCAGAACGCTGTTTGAAGCTAGAAAGATGGCAGGGTCTGCCACATATAGACATAGTGTAACTGACACTGTGTTGTCCTTTAAGGTCAGTTTGTCTATTCTGTACATTCAGTCATGAAAATGAACAAAATGTGTTTATTTAGTTTGTTTAAAAAAAATATTTTTTTCTTCTGATTAAATTAAAATTATTTGACACATTAACACAAGGGAACAGTATGCAAACAACACAAAAAGTAGCAGCACAGGGAAGGAATTGACTCAGAGACAACTAAACAGAAGAAAATAAAAATATACTCAAATGAATAAGATACAATAGATGGAAATCCTATATACCATCTTCCATCCCCAGATATATCTTCTTCACTTTCTTGTGATGTGTGTTTGTTGTAGTTATCTACTTTTTATGAGTGTATGTGTGTTATAAGTATAAGAAAAGTGTAAAAACAAGAACAAAGTGCAATGGACTTGTAAGCAAATAACTATAAAAAGGATAATGGTGAAATATTGCAACAAAGTAATACATAAAGACATTAAAAGAGCAGGAATTTGCTTTATCTGGCACCTTTATATTCATGAAGGTGGGACACACAACACATACACATCTGGAGTCGTGCGTCATACACATCTGGAAGCACAAAAAAAAACACAATATAAATCACAATGTCATCAAAATTCTGGTTCCCAACCACTAAAAATGATGCGCTTCTCCTTTTTACACTGCACAAAAAAACTTAAAAACTTATTAAAAATAAGCAAGCAAATAATAAATACAAGGTGTTTCTTGTGTAAGAAGTCGCTTTTGATGTGATGGTGTCTTATATCCAGCATAAGGTGATATTTCTGACGAGAAATTACACAAATACACTCGGTAAGATTGTCTTCTATCTATAAGAGGAGCTGGGCGACATCTTTGATCCTCTGCGGCACATGCGGCACAAGTGACCCCGGCACCTCTCCTGTCTCGGAGCTTACGACGGCAGGAAAGCGTGGCCCCCTCAGCCTTGAGTGCCTTCGCATGTGCCACAGGAGGTGGCGGTCACATGTTGATTAGCAGTTTTTGAGCATCTGGGATTCTCTTGACATTCATGTAAAGATTTGCTCAAGATCTCTGTGACTGAAGAGCAGGGAAAGGCAAATTGGACAGCACACAGAGGGGTGTTTTTTAACCCTTCAGGTTACATTCGTCTCAGCAGCTGTTCAAACATTATTTATATCTCATTATTAACTCCACTTCTAAATCACTCTCACAGATCATCGTTCAATGATAATTCACTCGTTTTCCATAAAAAAACGCAGGTTAAAACTTTTTTTAATGTATATTGGAAAGACCTACATATAAAACAATAGTTTTACATGACAGTGATGTTTTAAACATTTTATGTCACATTTTGAAAATATTGGCTTCGATGGGCAGCGACCTCTGAACGGCACCAGCCTGACATCCACTGTGACATTAGCCGTACACTCTGCTCTACCCACTCTCCCCGCACTGTCCTAATCCAGCTCGTCTCTACTGCAGACAGTTTTGCCTGACGTATGTTTGGGGATGAAGGCCACTGTATTTCACATTTTTTTAAATGTGAACTTCTTGCTTGGAGGAATATGAACAGCAGTTTTCCTCGTTTGGTTCAAAATCAGAATCATCAGACTCAGAAATGACCTCATGAAGGTCTTCATCTACAGAAACACCCTCCACTGTTTCACTGTCATGACCAATGATTAGTTCCAGAGCCTCCAGGGCTGTCATCTGTTTACTTCTGCTGCTCATTTTTTCAACCGGTATGTTTGTCTGTGTGTGTGTGTGTGTGTGTGTGTGCGTGTGTTTGTGTTTATTTTACTTTAAAATCTGACCCGCAACATAACAGGACGGTTAAAGAAAAGCCAGCTGATGTTAAAATAGATCTTTGTTTCCTTCATACCTAAATCAGAGACATGATCAACATTTAACGTTAAGCTCTTTGCAGCATTATCGGCCACAATCGCATGTAAAAGTGAGAATAAGAGTGCACGTGCAGAAGCCACTCAGCCGTCACAGAGAGCCGCTTTATGGACTTCACCTGGAGTAGGAGCACGGTGAACTCTGCTGCGTGACCTGTGAGTCGCCCGCTGCAACAACACTGAACAACAACATAGTAGTTTATTTCTTTATGGATGGAGATCTAGAAAAATTCCTTTCATTTTCTGCACGTGTCCACTGGGTATTTGTGCTCGCCTCGCCACAAAGCACTAATTACAGTGGAGGCTGCAGCCTTGAACGCAGCTCCCACAGAGTCGCCCTCATGAGGGTGACAGTGACGCTGTTCGGTTAGCATGAAGGTAGCGAACTTTCACAGCTGCATTTACTCATCTCTTGTCTACAACTAAAAATAAACAACTGGATTTATAGGTTTCTCCAAACCACGCGACGTGTCGAAACTTTATTAATCGAGACTTTGTGTTTCTTTAGGTAAAATGTGATGTTTTATGTTGTGACACCGCTGTGTTTATGCAAAAAAATCACTCAGTTAGGATTAGGAAAAGGCATGAAATACCTGTTTTCGTCGCCACAAACACAGCCGGATGTCCCAACTTCTCATCAAAGAAAAGTTTATTGTCGCCTCAGAGTCATCTGGTTTACAACTCCACTGCCGCCCCCTCCCAATTACTGAGATTATAGTCAGGTCATAAACACGTATTGTAGAAGTGTCACTATGGAACGTAGGCCTATGACACATACGACTGTGAGTGAATCAGTGGTTTGCAGCGTCAACATCCGACATGAGCTGCTAAAATATACACTGCTGCATCCTAAATGCTGCCCAAAACTCATTTACCCTCTGTCCTCATTCATCCTTTGCCGGTTCTTGTACCAACACGAGTCCAAAATATTGTATTATTTGTGCTCTGGAAGGTACCGTTGACCAACTGAGCACACTGGCTCTCAGTTTACCTTTGTGTAGGAAGAGAACAAGTACAAAATGTCCAAAACCTTATATGTTGCATCTTCCTTTCTCCCTATTCACAAAGACGTTTCCTCCAGCTGCTCCTGCATCAACAGTGGCCCACGCTTGACAGTGCTGTGACACTACACCCTGTGCATAAACACACGTGGGATCTGCCATTCAGTGTGGAGACAGCTGCTGTTATAAAGAGCCTTCTAAAGGTTATATACAGTATATACACACACGGTTATACTGTATATTGGTGTAGCTGTGAACTAAACAACACTGGCAACTTGTTCTTCTTTGCAAATGTTGACTTTGGATCCAGATTGCTGGCAAAGTGCTCACATTTGTTGCATCTTGTGCTTGTCTCCATGACAACAGGGACTCAGATGGAAGCTGTTTGAGCTTATAAAGGCCTAAGTGCTGAATGAAACCTGCTTTGCTCCCTGTGGTTTTTTTCTCTCTCCTCTTCGTCCTTCTGCCTCTTCTTCACCGCTGAGCTCTTCCTCTCTCTCTGACATTGAAACCGAGAAAAAAACGCACACATGCTGATATTCACAATACCTGCTTCATGTTTGCATTTGTGGGCAGTACTTTATTCCACTGACTTATATATTTTACTTTCTTGTGCTTATTGGCTGCATCCTTCTGCACACTGGTATTCTTCTTGTCCATCTCAAATAATGTGAAATATCGTCTGAATACTTCGGGACCCGGTTTGATGGAGAAAAGAAAGATACAAATCAAATTATCATGGATGATACATGAACTTTCATTCTCAATCCTTCTCTTGTTGCGGTTCTCTCCTTGCGATGCTCCACAAACCTCTTCTCCCAGCCTCCTAATAACAACCATCTGCTCCGCATCGCCGGTCCGTTATTGTAGAGCATCAGCATTAACGGGCCACACTTGTGACTCAGCACACGAGCTGCTCTCCGCGGCGAACTGATCGGGGCTCCATTCATTCATTTCCTCGGCTGAAATGGCATTAATAAATCATGCCATTGAACTCGGAAATGAAATTTCTGTTTACTGTACGGGGGTAATGGACATGCCTAATTGTTTTATTTGGATTCATGTCTATATTTGGCACGCATCAATATTTAAGCGTGCTTCAGGGCTTACTGCTGACTGCAGAGGTAAATATATCAGGAAATGATGATTGCATTGATGTATATGCATACTGCAAAGCAAAACAGAGGTTGCTCTGATATGAATGGACAGTTCTGGCTTGTTTAAATATTAATCAACCCTATAGAGCAGTGGTGTACTTAGGATGTTTGGGGCAGGGGCACAAAAATATATTTAAAAAAAGGGTACTACATATATGTGAGGGGCCAGGATATCTTGATATAGTGTATTACTAGTGGGGGCACTTCACCACATTTTTCCACTGGAAGGGCACCAAAGAGGGAACCAGTGCTCTGGAGTACATTTTCCCGCACAGTATCTGGTACATGGGTACATTTTTGTGCCGTTTTTAAGAGAATTTAACCACTGTTGTAAAAGTAACAATTCACCTAACTTGTTTAAAATGTTTATCTGCTACATGCCCACTGACGGATTGCCGCACACACTCATAATAGTCCTGTGATTCAGTTCTCGGCATAAAATGCCACCTCTTCGTCCACGTAATCCATCTCGTGTCAAATTAACCAACTTGTCTACGTCCAGAGGCAACGTACAGCCGCAGTGTCAGAGCAAGTGGGATGAATGAGCTACCAGCCAGCGGCATTGTGCGTTTATGAAGGTAGATTTCCATTCATAATCCTGCTTTACTCAACGGGAACGGAGCCTTTTGCATGTGTCAATGCCGGCCTAACAGCCTAACGCCAGGGCTGAAAAAAAAGGACTGTTGAAAAGACACGAGAGCGGTTCATTCAGCTTGCCAATTTGCCATTTCCAATTGTCCTAATTTAGCCACAGTAGTGGGTGACGTGCGGGTGAAAAGGATTATAGAAGTGATATGAAAACAGCAGTGTGGTAAATATGCTCGAGCAGATTTTTATATGTTAGTTAGCTCGCTGCCAGATTTACAAAAAAAAGTAGCTAGTTTGGCAAACTGTCAGCCAGGAGGTTGTTTTTGTTCACACCACAAATTGACTTGTTTTAATAGATTGTGTTGAAGTTTAGGATAGACATTATTAGATTTTTTGTCTATTGTCAACAAAGTTATGTCCTACGGCTTTACTGACAGACATTTCCTTGCTCTCGATGTGAAAATGTCCTCATGATGTCAAGGGAAGACGTGAAGGAGAAGTCCTCTTGTTCCTCAGTTTGTACGGCCACAACTCATTTCCTCGTGTCGAACATTAGATTCAAGAGGAAGAGGGGAGGAAGAGACTAGAGGAGAGAAGAGTAGAGGCAACAAGCCTGTCAGGAAATGAGACACCTGTGCTTCAGAGCATCTATTTAAAGCCATCTCAAATAAATATGATGCGTGGCACACCTGCACTTTTTTGTCCATTGTTTTGTTATAGTCCTGTATTTCATGATCTCTGTCTGCTAAGTATAATGCTGTTCATGACAATATTTGTAATAACTTGTAGGAGCAACATTAGCATTCATTTGGAGTCGTGTTTCTGGCCATGTGACGAATACAAGCCCAACATTCGCTCTCTTTTAGCTCTGTTTTTGGTCTCTACCACCGCCTGCTGATAGTTGCTAACTGTGTCTGCCAGCCATTCGACACCTTTCAAGTCAAAGCTGGAATGTGCTCTTTAAGGCTTTGGAACCTGGCTAGTACTTTGAAACACAACATTCACATCATATTGATCCTCTGATAGAAATATTCTGAAGTGCCATTCCAAGAAAAAATATTTAACTCTGTTGAAAGCCAATGTCCTTTTAACTAGAAAACAATTTTAGATGTGCAAATAATTAATCATCATTTGGCTCACATCAGCCAAACCAATTAATTTTTTTGCGATGCTGTCTGTTTGTATGGCAGAACATTTAAGTTGGATTAACTTCTTGCATAAAATGTTCCATGTATTGCAAAGGTAAATAGCACCACGCAAACAAGACAGGTGCTTTAAAACTCATTTATGTTAACAGATACCACTTCTGTTTGGGCGACTGGATAATAAAGATCTACATTGTGCGTACTGTTTGGGATGTCTTTCATGCACTGACAGAATCTTGATATTCATATCTCTTGATTTGATATTCTCGGCCATGTCCTGAACCCAGTGAGAATGTTTTTTACAAATCATGCAGTGAAAACGAATCACTTATTATGTTGCGTCTGCTCTCAAGAAGATACAGAATGCAGGAATTTGCATAATGTGTGTGTGTTTATAGACATGGTGCTGCCTCCGGACATTTCTTTTGCTTCGTGTCCCTCCTGTTTTCTTGTTCTCCTCACCGGCCTGGTTTTCCCTCCACACACCTGTCTTGCATCTGTCTAATGAGCCCAAATTAAAAATGATCACTTAAAATTACAGAGGTGTGCGGTCTCTAAAATGCGTGAAACCACTTCTTTATCGTCAAATAAGTAGCAGTATGTGTTTGATTGGTTGCTTTCGCACTTCCTCAGAATTTATGTGCTTCGTGTTAAAACTGAATAAAAAGACACTGTTTGAACAGATATTATTTCCAAGCAGTGATTCAAATTGTGAGGTGAAAGAAAGTTTGGTTATTTTTTTGGTAACATGGGGGCACAGCTGGGGCCAGAGGTGGGTGTTACATGTTCTTGAGAATCCATTCTGAGGAAATTTGTTTTTTACTCAAGCAGTTGCATTTCGATGTCTACTTTTACTTCCACTTGAGTTACTGTTTTTGTTACAGTACTTGTACTTGAGTGCAGTTTTTGGCTACGACCTGTCTCTGGTTGGGATACATTAATCAAGTCTTTACAGTTGGGCGCACAGAAAGAGCGAGGTGGGTGTATGGAAGGAAATAAAGAGCAGTTGTATGTTATGTGTTCTTCTGGACACTGGATGGAGCAACAGATCCCAGAATCAATTGATCTGAAGGGCTGCGGTGCCACCTTGTGGTGAGCGCCACGATGTGCTTCCACGCCGGCTCCTGTGAATGAAACAGCAGCTCTTGGTGGAAGCGCATTCATCATCTTCATTTTACAGCACGCTCCTATAGGTACATTTATTTCTTTGTCAGTGCTAAGCCGCAGATTTACAGCAGAAGTGATTTACTGCTTTGTTTTAAATCTTTCAGAGGGTCGTGTTGCTCAGCTTTGACCGGTTTCTGTGGTGACCGGGGAAGAACAGGTGGCCTCTTCTCTGGGGCGGGGGGTGGGAAGTCTCCTTTGCCAGGCCAGCTCAAACCACCTGTGTGTCTTATATTTTCCGGGAGAAAGTGAAGATGACACACGTATCCTCACTTTTGCGAGCTGTAAGCTGATCATTTCTTCTGTTTGCCTGCAGGGAGAGGAAGTTGTGTGTGCTGGAGGTGCGGTCACGAGGTGTAAGAGATACACTGGGTGTTGTGTGTTTAGCTGCTCCTACTTCCTCGTATGAATGTGTTGAGTGGGTTGGGATGATGAGATATCTGAGAATTGGGGTGAAGCACGAGGAGCCCTCAGGACGTCCGGTTGGAGCATGTTTTCAATCATTGTTGCATCGATTTTTGTACATAAAATTTAGGACACATCTTTAAAAAATATGATTTTAGGCAACATGTAATGCAACATGACGGTTTGAGGGGAGCTTTGGAGGGATTGTATCTGAGTTTGTGTTGCCACTCATGACACGGGGGTCGTTACAAGGAAAAGAGGTTGAGCCTCAGCTGTTGTTATGAGCCGAGGACCCGGGTGACCGGACAACTTTGCATCTGTTGGTCGACAGATGCAAAGTTATTACTGCGCGGAGCAGTTGTCCTCGTGTTTGGCCACTGAGTGTTATTGTAGCTGAAGGTGCAGAGCCCACAGTGAAAGTGAGAGCAGAGATGTGTGTCTTTTTTTACATGCATCAATGATGTCAAACAACAAGGAAAGAGACATCTTTCTTGCTGAATAATATTACTGCAGGTCAAGTCAGTTATATATATAAAGAATCACGCATCAAAATGTGCCTCAAGGGGCTTTACATTTGTCACAGAATAAAACATTATATGTCTATAGGGAGGAAACATCAGGAAGTGCAACAGATTTCTAATGTCTAGATGTCATGGAGACAGCAAAACATCGCAAAATACTGAAATATTAAAGACGCACTTCGTAGTTTTGGTAAGAAAAGGGAAAGATCCTCATTAGTAACTTAACTTAATTCTGAGTTTGAATTTCCTTTCCAAAACTACATAGTGGCCCTTTAATGACAAAAATAGAGATATATGCAGGTCGTGATTGAAAACATGGATCCAGGAGGACGTTGAGCATCTTCAGGTGTGGCCAGGATCGGATGGTTTCAGCCAGATGACCTCCTCTCACCCAGGGAGGCCTGGAGGGACCATCAGTGCAAACAGAGTTTGACTGACATTAGATTTGTACCACTTGGCTAAATGTAGCGATTTAGATATTTTACCAAATGGGCATGTGATACGCATGCACCTTCTCATCCTCTTAGATGCTGTTTGATGTTTTAACATGACTGTGGGCCGTATTTTGACAGCCCAAAACATTTCAGGGAAACCCCCTCGACCTTCCTGCCAGAATGTGGCTTGTTTTGCTTGTCAAATCTGATGCCCTGGAGACATCTGAGAGGGAAACCGGGGACAAGAGAGCGTGAGGAGGGAAAGAAAATTGGTATGAAAAGCAAGCGATACCTTGGCCCCAGCGGTGCCAACCTGCCATGTGATGGAAGATCATGAATGATACCGGAAAGTCCCCACAGGGTGAAAACCTCAGAGAGCTACCACGCTCCTTCTTTACTTTTTAAGAAAATCAACATCACATTTTGATGATGATTTTTGGTCATATTCATTTTGTTACTTTCTATTTTTTTTTTTTTCATTGTGTGATGGGGAACTCCTCTGGGCAGAGAGGGCGATCGGGCCTCAGGATGCAGAGGGAGTCTAGAATTATGGCCGATTGAAAGCTTTTCTGGACCGGGTTCAAGAAGTGATGACGAAGCAAGACTAAACATCGCGAACCACAGTTGAAAGATTTGCACATGTGCTGGCTCCCCCTCCTCTCCTGCCAGCCCGGGATTAGTCCCATCCTGGGAGAGCAGCTTCTTTTACATGTGCGCAGGCAGGCACACACACACACACACACACACACACACGCACACGTTTTACATGCACCCCAAGTAAGGAAGGCAAATCTGAGAACGAGAGGTAAGTGTCAAGAGTGATGGGAAAATGAGAAATAAGAAACACGAAATTCCTGAGTAACCACAAGTGGCAGCATAAATAAAGTCAGCTAAGCAGAGGTAGTGGACTGAAGTATGCCGGTCTCAGAATTAGTTATAACACAGGTATTTGGATACGTAACAAAACAATGAATCACAACATCTTTATAATTTATTTTATTTTAAAAGTTGGCTCCAAAACACTATTTATTTTCCCTCTCACCTGTAGTGATACTTATCCATCTGGTTTGTTTTGGTGTGAGTGGTGAGTTTTGGAGATATCAGCCGTCAACATTAACGTCTCTTCCTGGAAATACAAATTTGTTGTGAGCAGTTTCACCAACTGTATCACCAGAGGAATCTGTATCAGCTGAGTTGAGCCACAGTAGCTCCATTGGTACATCTAATAAAGGTGAAAATGTTAAAAAAGAAAAGAAAATAACAATTCTCGTCGACGATGAGGTGTGCGCTTCCTACTGTGAGGTGACACAGAAAGAAAGTAGTCCCTAAAGGAAACTTCTCATAAGACGGTCCGTGGATCATGAGTAACCAGGTAATGATTTCCAGAAAGAGACATTGCTGTTGAGTTTGTCAAATGTATTTTATTTATTAATTTGTTTTGTCTCTTTTATGCACCACAAGCTGAGTCGGGAACTCACACCAAAACAATCTAGATGGATAAATAGCCAACAGGCAAGAGGAAAAATACGTGGTTTTAATTTCCGGGCTAACTGTTCCCTTTTTAAAAACGGCTAAAAAAAAATTAAACCACATTGACGAAAATCACAAATTTTTCGTAGGCTGCACTGCAGGAAGAAGCATCTTTTGATTCAACTAGTTTAACTACCCACATTCTCAACACACCTGCCTTTGAGACTGCAGCACTATTTAGAGTATTGTGGATGAGATGTCACTGTTTAACATTGTAGAACTGAAAGATTGGATTGGAAAGTCAGTCCCATTTTCTTTTGTACCGTACATAATTTGAGGATTATTTATGGGAATTAGTGTTCCATGAAACCTGACAAAACACTGAAATATTCTGGCATTGCAGCTGAGCAAAACTTGGAATCGCTGTTTAATTTTAATGTCAATGTTAATTTGCCAACTTTTTTTTCAAAAAGCCTGATAAAAAGACGGCAAGATATATTTATTAATTAGTATTTATTCAGATTTGACCAGAGCCACATGGTAATTATAGAAGGCATTCAATAGATGAGACGATAACAAAATAATTTGTTCGTTCGCTCGTTCATTCATTCATTCATTCATTCATTCATATAATTGTGTAGCTGCCCGCCTGTATTTATCCAAAAGTGCCTTTCAGTTATTTGCCCACTCGGCTGATTTCATCCGTTATGTTGTGGATTTCTGACCTCCAGTAACCTTCACCAGTTAGCCGGCCCATCTGTCCCCCGTCTCCCTCCCCTGCAGCAACGAGAGCACCACTTCTCAGGGATATCACACCGCGAAGCAGTGAAAGGTCTGTTTTGGTTTAAAAAAAAAAAAAAAAAGAAAGAAAGCCATCCTCCCAAACTACAGATCACTTCTCACTTTCTATCATATAATGCCTGCACGGCCTCCGACCTCACTTCAACACAGTCAGCTGTGTTTGTTTATTTCCTTTGCAGGCATTCTGGGTGAGGCTTGATGTTAAGTTCCTTTTAATAAGCATTGCTTAATTGGCAATAAGGCCCCTTTACGTCCTTTTCAAGACTACATACTTTTTTCTGTAATAAACATATATATTGTTAGATTATAAGACATTTATAAGCACAAATAAGATACTTGTTTACAGTTTAAAAGCCATGGAGCTAGCGGCCGCTGACAGAACAACACTGCATCATAGAAGATGGTGGCGCTAGTTTGACGACAGGCTGAGTCAGCAAAACAGGATCGCTAGCCAACCAAAGGCAGCTACTGTACATTAGCCATCCCCTCACTCACAAATGAAGTGACTGGAGTCCCCAGTTGCCAGATGATTTAATAATAATAATAACTTTATTTACATAGCACTTTTCAAAAACAAGTTACAAAGTGCTTTACAATAAAACAGATCAAATCCAAACAAAGATATAACATATAAAATAATTTAAATAGTTACAATAAATTCCAACAATTTAAGAAAAAGCCATAAGATAAAAGTGAGTTTTAAGAAGGGATTTAAAAGAGGATACTGAGTTTGCCTGCCTGTGATCTCCATTTGAGGCTATATGTCAGGATCAAGTCCACTTCTTCTGAAACACATTCTTGTTCAATGGAAAGCTTTACTATTTCCCCCGCAGCCGACTCCTCCTTCATGAAACCATAAAAACTGTCAAGCAGTACCAGGGGCAGTCTAGCACCAGGTCCCCTGCCTAGGCACGGGGTCAAAGTTCAAGCTCATTATCTGCTACAGTGAATAGTCTGTCTTGCTGGCACAAGCAAGAGATCGCTACGTCACCTACAACACGGCCCGGTCTTCTCTCGCTGTCCTTTCCTTCATAACCACGTGACATCATGGCGCTGTCACTTAGACAAATGGTGACTTTTTAAGATGTCCTTTACTGACGAGTGATGTTTTCTGTGTTGCAACATGTGACTGGAAGTGGGTTGGAGGATGACTTGGACAACGGAGCGTTGGGGGAATAAACGCAGGTCCTTTCTTGACTCTTGGCTGGAGAACTGAGGAGAGACTTCTTGTAAGGGAGACTTTTATCTACGGTCACGGGGGAATTCGATCATCCAGCATGAAATACATCAGACGTGAGATTGAAATTGTTTTATTGAATCTTTTTGTTGAGCTTTTTTAAGTCAATACACAACCAGTAAGCTGCTTAATGACTATTTAAACAGGCAGACATTTGATCTCCGGTTTATGTTGATTTTGAACCCACACCAGGACATTTATTTTTTGGGGGTTCTGGCTTTGGGTGTCCTTACTGAGTGCTAGCATAATGCTTATTCCTGGCCCTCCTGAAAAGTCAACATAGTGCTGTCAAACATCGTTGTTGTTCCTCTGTGAAATATCATGAATATAATTGTCGCTGAGCACTGACTGTTGTCATGTTGATTCTTGACACGGCAGAAGAAATTGGAGCGGGACCCAGCCAAACATTACCTTCAGCAAGACGGAGTAAAGAAAGGAGGAGTGGAAACCACAGACACCAGTCTCACTCCACTGTTGCATTACTGGCTGTCTTTGGTCAAGGTTAACCCTCCCACATACAAACTCCACCTTTGACCATTTACCTACAATGAGTCATCCACTCCAAAGTGCGTCACTCGCGTCGCAGAACACCAAGTATGGCAACGAGCAAGCGTGACCGTAAAGTCTGTGTATCTTTCACCCGCTATCTTTCCCTCAAAAAGCAAACATGCTGCTCTCATTTTCATTCATTCAAATCACCATCAGCCTCTGCTCATCCAAATATAACCCGCTGTGCCCATTTGCATCGAGCAGCATTCGGTGATGACATTTATCAAACGCTGTTCCAACACCCTGAAGCCACAGTTAAGGACCCGTGTGTCCCCCCTCTCCTTCCTTGCCTGTGAGAGCAAGCAACGGTCAGGGACCCAGTATCGGGTTAGAGGCGCCAGAGCATTGTGCAGCGGGTGACCTCCGCAACCGAGCTGAGGTTTGTTGCTCTCACCATAGCTCAGCCGTAATGAACTCAGCAGACCACTAAAAGGCTATGGCTTCCATTCTCTACCCCGTGCTCTGTCCCAGCTTCCCAGCGTCGCTGTGAGGCCACAGTCCTGGGAATGTTTTCCCTAGTTGTAGGAACAGGAGGGAGAACAAGGGTGACAGCCAGTGTCATGGTCGCATTATCCTCCTATTTGTGTTTGTTGTGGTGCTGTCGACTTAATGCAGCTGATCAAGTTCTTGAGTTTGATGTTGAGTCTTAAAGTGTTGCATAAGAGGCAACAGCACGGAGGAGGTGATCAGGTTCATGATTGACGCTACCCATTTGTTGTAGTGGTGTCAATCCTTTGAGGCCTTTATTCATTATCGTTGACAACGATGTTCGTGAAAACGGAATGCGACCAGACTCCAATATCACACCTTTAGTTTACTTGTCTTGCGTTACTGTGGCAGTCCTGGTTCATCACATTGTCATTTGTCACATTGAAATACATCAATATGAGGGACTGTCATGCACAAATGAGCGATAACAATGAAACTTTAGCTAGCTAGCTAGTAAGCTACCGAGGCATCAGGAAACTAGCAGTGATTCTTTTATGCTGGTTGTAAAGAAATGGACCATGTTACGTTGAAATGACGCAGAGCATGAATTGCTTTCCAGTTGAAACAACTTTTATTTATAAAACAAGTTTAATACAGGGGTAAATTAATTTAACCTGACAAAGATCACTTGAAAGTGTTTGGAAAAATGTCAAAGAATGTGACACAAACCATCTGTCTGTAAATGTCGATCACAGGCTAACTTCAACCTTCAACCAATCAGATCAACCGTAGGAAGCTGTGCTGGCCTTGCAAGTTGTTAAATCAAAGTTTTAGTTTCACTCTTCTTCAAATGAAGAAATGTTGCCCTGTTCTGACAAAACTCCATGCTAACGTCTTCGGTGGCCATCATTGATTACAAGCTAACAGTCGCTTCTCGGCATCTTCACATCCAAACCACGGCCGTAGCTGCCGCGTCTATTTCCTCGAAAGACGCTGATTGGTCTGATCAGTTTTGGACCGACCACAAGTGTATAGCTTGAAGCCCGGCAAGATGGATCCAGCTGCATCGGATGTGTAGTAAATTAATTCACCTTGTGTAATTTTATGGTAGATGAGTTATTTAGTGCAGCTAATCCTATTCCACACTGCAAAATGAACTTAACTTGGTGAAATGTCTGTGTACGGGTCTGATTTAGATCATAGCTACACTGTCCCCCCCCAAAGTGAATGAATTCTTGAAAGATTTGATGCTAAATGCTGTAACACATTTCACTACAACTGCAAAGTGAGATACCTGTGAGGGGATCATTGTTGTTCATACAGCATGCGGCTCGTTTCGACGCCAGAGCAGGCAGCACAGTGTCCTGACTGTGACGAGGTGACGGAGCGTTGTGTTAATGCCCCTTCGGCCACTTGATTTTTAGGTCCTCTGTGGCCCACAAACACACACACATACACTTCACACCCCCCATATTGTTTTCTTCTTTGACAATAGCTTCAGTTACATAATGAACCCCATCCATATCAAAGGCTGGACCGGGGGATCGACTGGCGTTGCTCCAAGCTCCCCAGAACGGGCCAAAACCACATGGGAGAACAAACTCTTCCCTCTTTTTCTCCCCCCCTTGCTCTTTGTCACACCACAAAGGATATCAAGTGTGAGACGATGGAAATGTGTTGCTGATCATATGCGTATTAAACAAATATTGCAGCGGTCATCTAATATGTTGCAGTGTTCTGTCCGTTTTAGCGTGGCCTAGGAACCAGAGAGAGTGTGACATCGTTCCCCCCCAATACACCATTCTAGAAATGTGTTCCTCGTGGTAACGACAGCGTAGGCTCGTGAGAATTAAACGTAAGGAGCGGGTACAGAACACCCGACCACAGGCTTGTGGGGTGTATACGCACTAGCAGGGTAAGTGGGTTCTGCTGTTTTTTGTTTTTTTTTGTTTGAATCGCCATGTTGTGCTGGGCGACAAAATTTGGTGCTCCCACAGAGTGCACTCACACGCAGCTCTGCCAACAGCCGAGCTACATTTAAAAACTCTGGTCCTGCTGTCCCTGCCGCGCTCCCTGCCAAAGCAACTCGAAACAAGAGAGAAATCAAGGGGAGGAGAGATCTTTCATTCTTTTTCCTCTTCTTTCTCTACCTGCCCGTTTCCTTCCGTCACACTCTCCTCGTCTCCCTGCGTCGTCCCTACCTCCGCTACCTCTGTGCATTAGTAGCGCAAAGCATTCGTGGCAAATGTTCCTCCCACACTTCACATTCCTAGGTCTTACAGGATCCCACATGCTGGTGGCTCAGCCTCTCTCTCTCCCTCCTCTGTCTCATCGGTGACAGAGGAGTGCAACTTGTGTGGGTGCCGGGGGGCTGCAGGGCAGGGTAACAATGTGAGTGTCTGTGTGTGGGGGCAGTAATATGCTAATTCATCACTCTTAATTACATTGGCCAGGAGACAAATTCCCTCATTGACAAACAACAATTTTGAATTAATGATGTGGGTCTCGATAACGCTCAAGTCCCCCCTCGCTTTAAATCACAGGACTTAATTAATGTCTGCGTCCGTTCCAATTCAGATTTTTCACTTTAAAAAAGCTCCTTTTTACGCGGACAGAGAAGTATTCAGTCAATCATCAGAGGTCTCAAACACTAGACTGTAAACTCACTCTCCGCGTTGACAGGAAGTGTTTCGAGATTGAGATGAAGTTCAAGCGAAGAGAGGGAGAGAGAGAGTACGCGGCTGTGGAAGCGCGCCACAGTTCAACAAGAAAGCAAGAAAGCTGCGACAATGAAAACACAGCTCCTAGTTACTAATCAACAAGTCTTAAAAAGCTGTGGAAAAGAAGATGAGCAGCTACGCCGCCACCCCATTCACAATCGAGACGTGCCAAGAAAAAGTGAAAAGGAGAGAACAAATGAAAAAAGAAAGTGAAAGACTGTGGACAACTGTTCAGAGAACAGAACGTGACCAGATGTCAAACTGTTGCTGTGGGTTTTTTCTTCTTTTCTTTTTCTTAAAAAAAATGAAGATAAAAAATTGGAACACTGCACCTGTGATGACTGTTTGTCTTCAACACCATCACTATCACCACTTCACACCGCTGATAAACCCCACTTTTGGTAAAATAACATTTATTTATTTATTTTAAAATCATATCCAACCTTTGTTGCTATACTTTTTGCGTTTTATTAGAAGCATTACCATTTTTACACAATGTGAAATGTAGAATGAGAAACCAGAAAGTTTCATTAATCAGAAAAGTAGAGAAAGTAACCTGACCCTCTGTGACTTCCCGGCGGTGCAGTAATCCCTCCCCATCTGGCACCGCAAGCAGGTTGAAACAGACACTGAGAATTATTAGCAAATAGTTTCAGACTCAGGTCTGATTATCTTTTCAGTAAACAACCATAATCAGTCTCTCCACCGGGACAGAATTACTTCAAAATGTTTGGGTTTTTTTGTTGTTGTTTTTATATTTTTTTACGATGCCCGATTGAACCACCAGATTTTGGGTTTTTATAAAACAAACTTTTCAGAGTGCTTTATCCCTTGATCCCTCGTGATTTACTGAGAAATATTTCAGTCTTTATCGTACAAGTTGCAACTTTATCGTTATCAGTGGACT
>OMLP01003353.1:12138-23962 GCA_900302685.1 Spondyliosoma cantharus | reverse complement strand
GCCGGCCCGTTGGCACCCGTGTGGCCGTAAGAGGAAGAGTAAGATCCGCCTGCCGCCGGAGGCTGCCCGTGGCTGTGGTCTGAGGGCAGGGCGGAGGAGGCTGAGGCGTGGCCGTTGAGCGGGAGGTACTGGTCAAACTCGTGCACGTCGAAGGTCTCCATGTTGCTGATGACATCAGTGCTGAGCTCAGAGATGTCGACATTGCTGAAGTCGATGTTTTGCCTGCTGCTGTCAACAAGACGACGGCCCTCGTGCTTCAGATCCTGCTTCACCCCGTGGTGCAGGTCTGTTTTGGGAGTAGTGGGTGGTGTGGGGGGACCGTGAGGCTGCCCTGAGAAGAAACAAAGCGTGAAGATTCATCACTGCAACTACAAAATGAGTTATTTGCTATCAAACTCCTAAAAAAAACTCCAAAACTTTGTGCGCGCTGCATTATTTTTGACAACATACCTGCATGTTCAGGGTGGTGGTGTCCGTCGCTGATCCCTGCCAGTCCTCCCATCCCCGGCTCGGCTTTGTACATGTGATGAGCCAGTTCTGCTCCCGAGTCGGAGTCGCTCTGGCCTGGTTTCACATTCTTCCGTCGCCGGGGCTGGTACTTGTAGTCCGGGTGATCTTTCTTGTGCTGGACCCGCAGCCTCTCTGCTTCCTCCACAAACGGCCTCTTCTCATTTTCTGAGAGCAAACTGTAGTGTGGGGGTAAAAAAACAGTAAAATATTACAATGTATGAAGTCAAATGAAACAAAATAAAAGGTTGGGTTGAAGTTACCTTTAGAGAAGTAAAGTCGGAAGGAAATTCAGAATTTCCTTTTTTAATTTCCTCTAAATCATTTTCACTCATAAAATCACAACTTTTTGAAATATACTACATTTGTATTTTCGTGTAATTGCCAAAGCTGTTAACTTACAATCTATTTTAAAAGATATGATTGACTTAATTCCCAAATCTTTAGCCATAATCACCCCATACTGTCCTTCTAGTTATTACCTTTTAAATAATATTGATTTACACCCTCTTCCTTTGCGTATTTCTCTCTTATAATCTAAATGAAGTGTGTCCTTACCGCCACAGCTTCCCCAGAGTCTTGCTCAGCTCGGCGTTGTGCAGGTGTGGATACTGATCCGCGAGCTTTCTGCGGGCCGCCTGCGCCCAAACCATGAACGCATTCATGGGTCTCTTAACGTGCGGTTTATTCTTCAGGGATCCGTTCCCCCTCACGGGCATGGGCACCAAGGACCAGTCGTATCCCTTGAGGACCTGAGAGACGGCGTCCCGTATGCAAGCCGGGAACCTGTCGTCGTCCTCGGAGTCCAGCTTCTTGCCCAGACCGGTGAGCAGGGACCCATGGCCGTCCGAGCCCGTCGGCGAGGACGGAGCATCCGAGTCGGACTCGTCCTGGGACATGGAGCTGTTGGTGCCGGATGGACTGCAGGGCTGGTCGCCGACACACTTGTCATGCTCCTCTGTCATTTTTAACATTATCGATTCAGCCCCTCGCGGGTGAAAAATCCGCGAATGTATTCTTCAATTTAAAAAAAACAAAACAAACATAAAAAAAAGCACTGATTTCAAGCGCGCAGTGGAGCGGCCAGGGCGCCTTTTACGCACGGTGCGCCACAGTAAATTCCTCCAGCGGCTTCAGTCAGCGTAGGTCCGTTGTTTTCCTTCTGTTTCCCTGTTTGTTTGTCGTCGCTGGTCTTGTTTTTTCCTGCGCTATCATGGGAGGTGCAGTCGTGAAAGTTTGCGGTCCACAATGTTCCGAGGAGCCACACGTTACAGCAACTTCAGCTGGCAGTTTTAAAATCGTCACTCCACCCTCCGGCCGGGATTGGCTGCGAGGAATTACCGCTTCCCCTCATTGGTTCGAGGCTTTTAATGCGAGCTTCATTATTATAATTACTTTCTCCTTTTTTTTTTCTCTCACCGGTGACACAGTTCTGTTTTTATTAAAGTTGCACACGTTGTGAATTTATAATGCTGTCAGGAAATCTAATGAGTACAAAACATTACACACATTTATTTTATAGGTAGGGCGAATTGTAAACATCTCTGATCAGGGAATGACTACTTAATTCAACACTTGAATACTATAAAATGTAATATAATAACAATAACATATACAGGATTTTATTTTGACAGGACATGAAATAATGAAGTTATTGTCTGCATTCTGCTCTTCAGAATAATAGAGAGGTAATCCAAAAGTATATATGTTTGCTAAGATGTGAACATGATCTCAGGAATCATCAGAAGAGAGTCAAATTAAGAAATACGGTGAGGCATTTATTCTCTCAGATGACAGAGCAGGATTACTAATCTCAAAAATAGTTAATTCAGTTAAATATGACATGGCGAATGTGTCTAATCCTGTTACGAACTCATTTACAGTCAGAATGATGCTTCTTTGGGTCTGAAACCACATTAGATAATTGCCTTCATCAGTGTTTCTTAGTCAGAGTCAGTGACGGCATGTAACTAAGTACATTTACTCAATTACTACACTTAAACACAGTTTTGAGGCACTTCAACTTTACTTGACTATTTCCATTTATCTGCTGCTTTATACTTCCACTCCTCTACATTTGTACTTTTTTTACTCCACTACATTTATTTGATTACATCAGTTACTAGTTACTTTGCAGATAACATGCTGCATTAGAGCCAAAGCAGCATTGTCAGATTTCTTTATTTCATCAGCAATCTGATCAAAACAAAAACACTAATTCTGATCATCAGAAAAATGTTGAATAGCGGATCAGATAATCGACCCGTTGTATAAATATACATACAAGCAAATGTGTATAATTTACTTTTTACTTGTATTTCTGATACTTAACTACATCAAATATATGACACCTTGACTTGACTTTCACTTACTTACTTTACTTACACTTTTTCTCATGTGTGATTTTTGGCTACTTTTCACGACATTGTTCAGCAGAAGGCTGCAACTAATGATTATTTTTATTGTCGAGTAATCTTTTGAGTCGTTTCTCGACTCGTCACATGAGTCGTTTGGTCCATAAAATGCTGAAAAATGTCTATCGGTGTTTCCCAGAAACCAGAGCAACATCCTCAAATGTCTTGTCGTCCGCAGCCTGAAGATGATCAGTTTACTGTGATGAAAACAGAATATTCACATTTAACAGACTTTTGCCTTAAAGAGAGCGATTCATTTAATACTTGACGACTAATCGATTGATTGATAAAAAGGTTGCAGCTCTAATTCAGTCTGTAATGTGAAGCCCATCATGAACTACATGTCTAACTTAAACTAAAACTCCTGAACCGACTTCCAAATGTCCAAATGCTTCTGTAACAATAACCATCATCTGTGAGCCCGTTTCATATATGTTTAAAATTTTAGCAGGAGTCCGTTTGTGGTCCATAAGTCACTCGTTCTCGCCACCATAAAGCAGGCTTTTGTTTTTTTATGTCACCGAAGATACATGGCGCAGAGGAAATAAGCGGGTAGATGGAATCGCTGGCTCTGTTAAAGGTGTCTTTGTATTCATGTATTGTGGGTTTGATTTTTATCACTGGCCTCCCAGTGAAAAGACAAGGTATGTTTGTGCTGGACGGCAGTTTGCTTTGTTCAACGCGCACTGCAGGTTGCTGAGGGACGAGCAGAGCGTGGAGACAATAGAAAGCTGCGGCTGCACAGCGTTTAAAGAGGGAAAAGGTAACGGCTCGAGCAGAAAGGTAAGAAGTTTTCACTGTTTGTTCTGTTATTAGCAACAGGCTCGAGGGGGCAGAAGGCCTCACTGAAATTAACTGAAAGGATCACGTGTCGTCCTGTAATGTGGATATGTGTCTTGAAAATTTCTGTTACAAATGCTTAAAATGAAAAATGAAAGTGTGCTCTCGGTGGGTCCCGAGCCGCCCTCCTTTCTAGCAGCTGCTGTCGAAAGCGCTCGGCTGGGTCAAGTTCAGTGCATGTGGGTGTGTGTGAGAGAGAGAGAGAGAGAGAGAGAGAGAGAGAGAGAGAGAAAGTGAGTGTGTGTGTGTAACAGAAAGGACAGCAGCTAGCTGTCAAACACGAGTGACTCGTTCTCGTCCTGCTGCACGCATGGAAAGGTATTTACCGTGCGCGTGTGTGACTGGGGCGCTTTTTGTCAGGGAACTGTACAGCATTTTATTTCAACAGCAAAAAAAAAAAAAAAAAATCATAGAAAGCTTCAATTATTTCACGTTCTCACCAAACACCTGGACACAGTGTTAATTCTGATAATGAAAGGAAGCTCTCACTGATCATGTCGTCGTAACGCACCAGACATCGCTCCTGTCACTAACACATGAATTCAATCATTTTCCCCGACTCATTTAATATTCCCTTTTGGATTTGCTTCCATTTTACATCTATTTCCAATCACCATCCGAGACTTAATCCCCTGTTTCATGACTCAAGTTCTGTCTTTTGCCAGGCCAGTGCCCTGCCGACAGACAAACAAACAAACCAGTACAAACCAAAGCAGTGTGTGTCATAGTTCAAAAAGTGCTTCATTTGGTTTGTATTTGCTGGGAATAAAAAACACATACTTGAACATGATATTTTTAGCTGGGCGATTCAGCCTTTCAATCTGTCACGACATCAGACTTTCACTACATGATTATCGTGGTCAGAAGAATTCGCAATATCGATATTAATGCCATTTCTACGAGAGCGAGTGTCTCGCTTTCATCCGTCATCTCTTCCGACATTAGACATAGAAGCGAGGTAGCTAGTCACTGGGCCTTTCTCTTCTTCTGTTTTTTCTTCTGTTTCACTGCGGTTGCCGACGAGCGTTAAAGTGCATCACCACCAACAAACAGAAATGATGAGGTGCTGGATTCTTAAAGGTGCACTATGTATTTTTAGGGAAGAAATGTAAGTGAAACGCTCTTTGTTTTCATGACTGAATAAACTGAATAAAAAAACTTATCTTAAAGGGCAACATAATTTCATACTGTTTTCTTTGTTTATATGTGGCGGACCCTGCCACCTTTCTAGCTTCAAACAGTGTTCTAGGGACCTTTTTTTCCCCTGAGAACAATTTGTTTATTCAGCTATGGAAAAATAAATATTTCTGAGTTTCTATCATGATTTTATCAATATTTTCCCACTTCGCGCACCTTTAATAAGATAAAATATCACAATTATCGTCAATATATCGTGATACCCCTAATGTCTTTAAAATAATGACATTGTGAAAATATCACAACACTTTCGTCCAAATACGTCGATATCTGTTATTGCTGTGTTGTTGTATTATTTGTACTCTCACACAATATTAACACAATGAGATTTCTGATAAATAATCATCAGTAATGTGAATATAATGACTAAAACAGTCATCCAAATACAGAAATTTACTAATGCAGCTTTTAAAACCAGGAAGAGACAGCAGAATATATAGTTTTATATCACGATAACCATCCTGATGTATGTCCCAGTTCTTATTGAAGGTGTTACATCATTAAGAGAAGGACATATTCTCAGCAGCTGCTTCTCACCAGTCACTTCATTACGCTGATGATGAATCGGGACGAGCCCCGACCTGAGCGGCGGCCCCCGTCTAGTCCATCACCAAAGCCCCGAGACGGTCTCTGTTGCTGGACGGAGAGCAGGAGACAGACTGAAACACACTCCAGCCTCTTCCTCTCCATGCCTCCCTGTATTGTGGGGAGAAACTCTGGCCAGAGTTTGTGGGCTCTTGATTAGAAAAGGAAGAAGCAACTGAGCATGAACCTTAAGCGTCCCGAGACTGAAGGAAGGTTTTAATTTTGCCATTTTTTATTTTTTTTTGCGAGATGCATCTCAAAGGAAAGACCAGAGTGAAGATTTTCAGAGTTCTTCTTTTTTTGGGATTTTGTTCCGGGCCTTAGCAGAGCATGTCGGCCGATTTCTCCTGGGCCGTAGTCACTTCTTCGACCCCACATGTAAATTATACTCTCTGGCTTCTAATGTGCATACAAAATTAAATTACACAGTCACCCGCAGGAATCTCAGGCCCCTTTGGTCTTTGCTTCTGTGTTTTAATACACTAAGGCACATTTCTTCGCTCGAGCCAAATTGTTGTACAGGGTATGCTGAGCAGCGGCATTGGCACGAGTCGCCATGGTATAGAAAACGAGTGTTGGATGTGTTGCGATGATGCAAACCCGATGATAAAGATCACAGAGTTCAGAGAGGAACGGTCGGATGACTGTCGCCAGTGAAATATCGCATGCGAACCGTGCATGTTTTTTAAGCATGATGTATGAATTCTGCGCCACAAGAATCCTGACAGAATTTTAAATAAAATATTTTCCACATGAGGAACAACCGTGGCGGCCCGTGTCTCTGCAGCCACCGCATCCCTCTGACCCCAACCCAAACAGCAGGCCCTCATTCTGTTAAATAATCCCGCTGATTGCACGCCGACTCTGCGCAAACTTGCTGAACTGCGGAGACTGGCATGCCCTCCCTCTCACCCAGACGATCCCGACCACGGCCCGACCACATGTGGAACAAACTCCTGGGCTGCTAACAAGCCATATTTCACCCCAGCGCCACATCAACCAGACCACTTCTATCTTTGGTTTTTCACGCGCTCACAAAGACGGTGATTAGCGCAGAATTTACAGTCACAGAAAATGCAAACTGGAAGGCTGAAAGGTGCAGGTTTTTTCCGACAGAACATCTCTCGCTGTAATTCACGGTTATAGGAGCTGGTTTTGTTTCGTGTCTGGGTGAACTCTCAGTGATGGATGTCCACTCTCCTTCCTTCTGTTCCATCTCTGCTCATCCCACCCCCCCTCCTGGAAGTCGGGAATGGTGGATGTTTTCCATTTTGGTCGGTGGCCAAATGTATTTTCCAGGTTTTCTACTTAGCGAGGTCGAGGACCCGGGGATGTTTGACTCTGATGGTTCTAATCACAGTCCAACCCCCATGACAGCTGCTGCGCGTTAGAACCTCCCAGTGACCCCTGACCCCGCACTATCCTAAATTCATTCTATTAAAACACCATAATGAGGGGTTTACTGGACCAATTGCAGGTTTTATTTAAACCTATTAGTAGACGCAGAGAGGTGGAGGAGAAGGTGGGGGGGTTTGCACAAGGAAGGGAGTTTTGAAATAGATTGAAGGGGGAGTGTTCGAAACTGAAGGAAACAATTAGTCCAAACTGTCCCAGGGTGTGTTTGGCCTTCGGCCACACTCGTTTTTAATGTCAGGAGTATAAAAAGAGCTCAAGTGTTTCCAGATTATTTGCCGTGTTTTCTCCCTGACACATAACTGTTTTGTGAGGCGGCGGTTTTCGTGTGTGACTGTTCTGTATGTTATGAATTGGAGACTACGGGGCAGACAGGTTTTGGGAGCTGCTGTAGTAGCAGGCTGGGAAAGGATTATGTCAAATCATTCTGTAGTTTCCCCAAGGCTCGCCCGTAAATCTTTGATCTATGAACTGGCAGAAGGTATTTTGGTTGTGTACAACGCACATGTGAGAGCATTTGCAGAGTACATAATGGTTTTAGCAGTTGATACAAAGTTTCTTAGGTCAATTACTGATGAACGGATCCATGAACTTTAATTTATTCTGACGTGTGCAGAGAAGACGTCCATTCCTGCTTATTTTTCTCTCGACATGACAGCATTAAACGGCGAGACGCTCAGCAGAGATGACACTTCCCATGGCGTATCTTGTCCCAGAGTTGTCCCAAGAGAAGTGTGGGTGTATGTGGCTTCTTTCTGATCTACACACCCCCCCCCTTCTTTCTGCCTCTCTTCCCTCTCATCTCCACGGCATATGTTCTGCATAAAAACTTGCGGTGTGCTCAGTCTTCCACATTGTCTCCTTTTTTGATCCTTGATTCTCATAAATCATCTCCCTAATTTGCCTGTGAATTAGATGGTGCGGGACATGTAGACATTTAGGACAGGGCTCAGGGGCGGCGAGAGAACAGAGAGCCCACCCCTTGACTTTTTACGGGAAATGGGAGGCCGCTCCACAAAAAGCGGGACTATTTAGAGGACTCGTCTGGCTGCGGGGGGAACTCTGCCTCCCAGTGCTAAGATAATTGTGGTGGGTTGTTTTTATTTGCAGATAATTAAAACAAGAATTAAAAAAAAAAACATTTAGCACTGCTGCTAAATGAGTTAAAGGCTGGGAAAGCGTACACGTGCGTACGCATGCCGTGCAGCACACAGCCCAGCGCAGTGTGAAACCCTAAATCTCTTGTGTACAATTCATATATCACAAAGGATAATTTATAAGCCATTAAAATGATTACTGGTGAAGTGGATCAAATTCTCCAATTAGGTTTTTTTCTTTTTTAGTGTACCAGTCAAGGCGCTCATTGTTTATGAGCAGCAGTTGTCTCCAGCCTGTCTGTAACTTCTAATAGAAACACTTCACAGAAACACACATCGGCACACCTGCTGCCAACCACACGAGGAGGCGTCCGAATGGCTGTCGTGATGTGTTATATGATGTTACAGCTCTGGAATCATTTCCATGGGGCTGATGTTGGTTAATTTAGTGCGCAATTGAGAACTGGTTAGCCCTTTAGCGTTTGATCACAGGTGATTCCCCCTGCAGGAAAGTTAAACATACATTGCGACACTTTTCTGCATATTGCAAAACAGCTTCCGTGTTTAAGATCAGTCACATACCGTGGGTAGGAAGGTGACAGGGGAACGTTTGAAGCTGCGGATAGAGTAGCGCGCTCCCCGTCGGCCTTCCGCTGCTCTCACATTCTGTTTTCAGTCAATGCGTGTCCTTGTTCCCCCTATAAACACCCATCAGGCTCCGCGTTACTGACCAGAGGGAACCGGCATTGCAACATTATCCAGAGATTAGCACCACGCACAGACAGACATGGTTCGCCTCCGTACAGATCAAATTAAATCATGGTGCCTGACATGTCATCACCATGGGAATGTGGGATTAGCATCGCACTCTTTCAAATGTTCACCATCAGCACCCTTTCATCCTACTGTATGTTGATACGTAAAATCTTCTTATAGAGTTACATTTTTTTGCTTTCATTTTAGTTCAACTGTAGGTTGGTGCTGTGATCAGTTGTAATCGGTGGTGTCAGTAGGCAGAATAACCCTATGTAAACTGACTTGCCACTGGCTGACTAATTTCAGTCAACGTTGTTCTCCATTCCGCTATCTGCATGTTAGCATTTTATAAAATCTGTTTCAATGGTAAACAACAACAATCTCCAAGCTAGCAGCCAACAAGCTCAAAATGGTAAGTTAACCGAACCTGAACAAGCTAGCAGCTGTTGCCTTTTCTTTTGAGTTGAGCCACTTTGCTGTGCAAAACAATGGCTGTATAGGTCCAATTTGAGCAAATATGTAGTGAGTGGGCTAATTATTGACAATTTTCAAGTATTGCTGCTCTTCATTTACTTTCAAATCATAAAATATTTAGATTTGTGTAAGGTGACCTTGTTCTGTAACCTGTCGTGACTGGATACGTTACTCTCCCTTTCAGGTTGACATTAAACGATCCATAACATGCCACGCCAACTGTAACACAGACATCACTTGCCTCAGGCTGGCAAAGAAGGAAGCACTCACTAACCGTTTTGCAGCGCAGGTACAGGGTATTTCCTGGTAACCACTTCACTATTTCCAACTGTTTGCCTGACTGTTGCACACACGCAGTGCAACAAAAGTGAAAAAAGCGTCTCATATGGAAGCTCTCGGGTGTTTTATACAGAGCCAAATCGAAAACTAAAAGCTGACAGCACTCGTGTGCTGTGCATAAAAACTAAAGGCAGGTTATTTGTGTTGAGTTTATTGGATGTTGTGGGGAGTTCTGGCTCATGACTGAATGGTGGCGCTCAGCTACAGGTCACATGGTGTGGGAGTCCAAGGTCAGCAGGGTCACTTCCTGTTCCCTTTAAAGAGGTGCAGAGCTTTAGCTGGGGACAAAAGAGAGCACGGAAGTACTTCTGTAGCACGAAGGATAGAAAGAGTCTTTTCAGTGGACCACAGAGCCTGACCTTTTCATTCACAGAGGAATTTAACTTTCCTTAGAACTCGCCTGCTTTAGAAATACAGCACTCCACCTCCACCTTCTGCTGTGTTTTCATACTAATTCCAAACAGGTTTATGGCCCAGATATGTTATGTATGTTGTACTCTGTTGAATAACACTTGAAAAGAGAATCCGGTGTTGCATAGAAAGACTCAGTTTTGTGAGTGTTTAACCTCTGCTGACTGGTGACTCTGTTCAGTTCTGAGGACGATCAGCGCGTAGATGAAATTACATATCTGCTGAAGATGGTCAAATCAACATTTGAGTCCACTCACCACACTCACCTTGTTAGTGTGACTGTGTCCCTGTTCATGTTTCAGTTCAATCCCTTCCACCTTTAAAGATCATGAGTCTTTTAACCTGTTCTTATTCCTGAAATTATCCTTAAACACAGACTCCAGTCTAGCTAAAAGTAAATTCAAAGCTGTTAATTAACCATTTGTTTGGAGTAAAGGAAATGTTTTGGTGTCTTTGAACGGTTATAAGCTGTTTTTTCCCAAGCTATCCGAGGCTCTGTAATTAATCTACTGGAGTTATTAATATTTCTCTCCAAAGATTTTAAATGCAAAAATAAGCCTGCAGATGATCTGTAACTCACCGGACTCGTTGGATAATATAATGGGTCCACATCATGTAGTAAATTTACCAATATCACTGAAAGCCAACACTTAAAACATGTTGGCTGGCAAAAAGACAAACAATTGTGCAAACTCAAAATACCTCTGTGTGAGCGTAACGTGGGCAAAAAAAATTATATTTCTTTATTTCCATATCAACACAAACTTTATGCTTTATCCTTGGCTGCCTATTCAAAGAGCCAAACACATAAGACTTCATAAACGTGCATCATTTCATCTCTTGACTACATGATGCATCAGTCATCAGAAGGCTGGCATGAAAGTGGCTCAGGAGAGAGGAGAATGAAAGGAGAGTGGGTCACTTGTCTACAAGATCACTCATTGGCTGTTGTAAGCTCCAGGTCGGGCATAGAAGCTCTAATAAGCTATCAGTCAAACAGCCTTCATCTCAGGATCTCAGGAGGGGTAACGGAGTCGTTTTACAGATGAAAGCATGAAAACGTATCCATGGTCGCAGCTTTTTGCCATTTTGTCATGACCATCAGAAAAGGTTGATTTCAGCATGTTGTCATTTTTACCGAACATCTCAATTCAGCTATTCTGCTTACTTTAGCCAACTCCAAGAATTATCAAGCACCCCTCCCCCCGTTCCGCCTACCTCTTGTGTCTACTAATGGCAGCCCCTGGGACAGCTTTGGCTACATTTAACGCAGAATGTAAATCTACTGAGCTATAGGGTCCCTCATTAAACAAGATGCTGCTTTACGGTTCTCTGCAAAGCTCAACTTTCTTTTATGGATTATATGAAGAACATGTCGTTGTCGGTAAATTTTGATTGAGCGCTGCATTTATACTCCTGAGCTCTGAACTCCCCTGTTTTAATTCATCATCTATAATTTGACAACGATACGACTCTCTAAAACCAGGCCGCGCAACTAACGACAGAATTCTCATAATTGGCAGAAATTATTTATTTTGTGTACGTGTACATGCATGTTTGCGTTTATACAGCACAGACCCTCTCGAGTTGCCCACGTAGATGACTCCATGTGCTTTCGGATAAATTGGTACCAAATATAATCAGAACCAACGACCCCGGCCTCCCACCCAACAGCCCCGATTTTCTGCTCGCATTTACGGCCTTGAGCTCAGGTACAGATATTTATGATGGCAGTAAACCGGGCTGCTGTAGTTAATCTCTTAATGACGTCTCCTTTCCTCCGCCACCAGT
>OMLP01003352.1:0-10572 GCA_900302685.1 Spondyliosoma cantharus | reverse complement strand
CGCACACGCACGCACACACACACACACACACACACACACACACACATGCAGTGTAGAGGAGATGAGTGAAGGGGCTGCCACATATGCTACAGTGCCCAACGAGCAGTGTACACACATTCATATGCTTTTTCACATGTAAAATAGAATTTTCACATGCGTAAACAAAACATTTCCTAATTTTCACATATTTCCACCTGCAGTTTGCTGTAGGAACAGGGGAAATAAAAATTTAACATGTAAACATGTAATAATGCCACATGTGAAAATGACATTTTCAATATTGGTTGGCTTTTTCCAATATAAATAACAGTTTCCATATAAGAATTTTACATTTGAACATATGAATTACATTTATTTAAACACCATTATCTTTTTTCACGTTACCTTCAAATTCTTCATTTGCATTTTATGATACTGAGCTCAAATGACAAGCTTTATTTCCTGTACATCAAAGGCACCTGCTGTACCTTCTATGTATGAGCTGGTTATGGTACCCAATATCATGATGCATCACAAATCTAGCAAAAAAAATAACAAAAGTAAATCAGTGGACCCTTGGAGCACAAGACGCAGCTCATTAGACTAAACACTGGCCCTGTGTGTGACCCATAAAGTGGAGCCCTCTTGTTCTGGTTTTGTCTTAAAAACAGTTTGGTTCCCATCATCGGGAGGTCTATGTTATGTAGGTTAATACCCAATGCAGTGAACAGCTTTTTTAGACAAAACACACCTCTGACTGCGTCTGGCTGCCGGCCTATCTCTGTCTGTTACAATGACAGTTGTGTTTGTATGTTAAATCAGTGAAAGAGTTTGGTGTTTTAAAGAATCCATTTTCCTTGACACTTTGTTGATGTTCATATGCTATCGTGCAAAAAAAATCAAATTAAAAAATGTTCTGCACCCACACTGTTCAAAGCAGTGATTAGTAAATATTCCTTGAATTGCTTAGATTTGGATTAGGCGGCTATTGTTTTATATCATACTCTCACGCGCACATCATTCCAACGGCAGCTAGTGTGTCATTAACAGAGGCCATTGTTACTGATTAATTAATGAGCATTTTTTTTGTTCGTGGTAAACTAGGATTAGCATAATTAGAAGGGCAGACATCTTTCAGACAGCTTTGAACGGATCTGTTGGGTCTGTTTTCTCACCATGTTCTTGTTTGTACCCATACATAACCCTGTTTGTTGACAAGAGTCCTACCCCATTAACTCTCATGATCCTACATGTCACAGATGCAGAGATTGAAACACAGGAGTGAGAGAGAGAAGTGCGACACATATGGCCCCATTTTCACACTTGAGAGAGCACGCCCCCGGGATTACAGACTAAATTGGTCAGGGTTACAAACTGAGCACCATGTGTTACATCTTTACTCTCCTATTTCAGAAACAATGAGCGACTATTAAGACATGTTTTACTTAATGCCACAAACCTCCAGACAAGAGTATTTATTGGAATCTACAGTATTGTTTTACTTTTTCGTTTTGTTGTGCAGCTATGGAACAAAATACCAGATGATAAGCCCACAGGATATGCGAATATACTTCCAGGACAAAGATAACCAATAAGAAAGGGATCAATGCAGCGGAAGAGGACAGAAGGGATAATTACAGCAACCAATATCTCTTTTTCTAATATACCTGATATGTTGGTTTGTCTATGTAAGATTAAAAGAAGTAATATGAATCTTTACTAGACACCAATAATTTATCATAACCATTTGAAGGTCATAACTGTAGATATAATAAATATCCTTTAAACGTCTACTAGCAACAACAACAGCTTAATGTAGGCTTTTCTTCTTTTTTTTTTTTTTTTTTACTTTTTTAGCTGTGCTTACCCAGCTGCATCACAATGGACTTGGGTAATAAGATGATGATAACATGACAGAGAGTTGCATCATTGTTATTAAATCTTTTGATTTATTTTGTCTTATATCATTTGTAGTAGCCAAAACCATCCAGTCTGGTATTTTTTTTACAATAAAATTTGAATACAATTCACAAAATGATGAAATAAGTATACCCCTTCTAAGAATAATGTAGATAAACATCATGGAAGTTGACATGCAGGGTGCCAATGCATAGCGAAAGTCTGAACAGCTGGACTGTATAAGAAATGTAATTTTCCTTGAACACATTGGGGTATTGCAACAAATTGAGAATATTAAAATACTGTGTAGTAACTTGTGTCTTTGTGTAATTTTATCAGTTTTTATAGCAATTAGAGCCTTGCTATGTTCTTGTCCAGTTAATTATAGCCGCTGGCAGCCTGATGGGACCGTGAAAGGCCAAGTTTGAGTGACTTATCCTTTTTTCGTCCCATTTCTTAACTCAACTGATCACTGAGCCACACCTCTGCCTTATTAGTAATGTCCATCTAACTTTCTCTGACCTGCTATTTCAATCTCTGGCCACACACAGACAAAACTGATTGCTTATTTATACCCGCACACATACATGCGCACACAAGGACACAGACATGGGCTCATACACTACTTGCACACATGCAGAGTGACACACTCCCCTACTTACCAGCAATTTGTTGCCTGTGACATCACATTGTATGTTAAATGCCGTACTGGCACCGGGCTGCAGCTTCGTTAACTTTCCTCTTTAATGAGCAGTTTAATTGAGCTGTCTAGCAGGCCACCTGTCGGCCCACAGCCTCATTACCATACTAATGGACTGGGATTGTTGCTGCTCTGACAGCTCGGCTCTACTGGGGGGGGTCAAGTAGAAAAAGGGGATGGAGGGCCACACTAGAAGTGAAAGATTACCAGAAAACAGGAGAGGAGAAAGAGTAAAATGTGTGAAGAGAAGAATGGACTTTGGTTCATATAAGGCTGAAAATATTCTATATTTTACTTACTTCCAGCAAATGCTGTAAAACAACAACTGATTGATCTACCAACAAGTATTGTCTGTTCCTGAGCCTGATTTATCTTCTTCCTCTTTACCATAGAGCTCCATTGTTGTCTAAAACTCAGTGAGTCACATTGTTGCATTGATTGACAAGTTTCTCCACTGTCAGAGCTCATACACTCAAGGTTATTTTGCCTTAATCTCACATATACTGCCCTGCTGCTTCAAACTAGAGACCCAAATACTGCCGAAAATAGTCCCCAACAAATGCACATTTTCATAGACCTACAGTACCCAGCTGTTTTATGAAATCATTGAAGATTTTTTTAAGGTTTTTTGCGAGCTATTAAACATTCTTTATATTTTATGTAGAAAATAATTAACTTATGAATGAATGCCACGAACAAGGTAGGTAAGTTAAACAGAAATACCGACAGATACCTTAGTTTGGGAACTCATCTAGAACAGTTTTCGTGTTTCAACAACATTGGCTCCAAATCAAGTTTTAATAGATGAACCTAATATAATTGGAAGTATTCTGAGTGGACCTTAGCACTTGTGAACCCATTTTAATGTTGGATTGCTGAACAATGTGCTTTGGCAGTGCAGAAGAAAAATGTATGTTTTTGTCTGTGAGAAAATAAAATCTAGATCTAAAAAATAAAAAAGTCTATATATAGTAATTTCAAATGACAACAAACAAACAAGAGACAATGCGCTCAACTCACGTATATGGCTTCAGTACGGGTTGCCAAATCTTTCTTATAGTGAATAAACAAATGAAAAATAAAGAACAGCACTCTTATCAACACACAGGGTCTCATACAAACAAAACACCACGAAAAAAAACACATAGCACATGTTTGGATCATCACAGGATACAGATACAAGTAAATGAAACCTCCTCATTCAGTCCCTTTGGAATCAGAGTGTCGAGGAAGTGTATCCAATAAGCTTCTCTCTGGAGCAGGATTCTGTCTCTGTTACCACCTCTCCATGGCATTTTCACTGTCTCAAAGCCCATATAATGTAGTTCACTCAAACTGACTGTTGAAGTGTCTGGCAACTGATGATTTCACATTGGAGTTACATACAACACTTAGCTCCCATTTTGTTTTGCCTTCATCAAACATGATACATATTACATGGACATTTGAACAGGTAAAGCACATGTTTAGTGTTTTTTGTCGTAATTCTCCCTTGACGTTAATGTCGACGCGTCTTTGGATTGTTAAAATGATTCCCCCGATCATACAATTACAGGGTACACAGCTATGACAAGGGAAATTACTAGTAGGGCTGTGCGACAAAAAATTGTGAGTAGGACTGTTAGTCAACTCTGACTTTACTAAATAGTCCTTCAAGTTCGAAGACCATTTTTAAAATTAAAGCTGCAAGCAGCAATGAACGGGCCCTTGCAGTCCACACGCGTCGGGGCATGCTGCTGTTGGGGCTTGCTCATGCAACACCTTCCGTTGAGGAAGTTGTTCCTTTATAATTTGGTCACCTGCTCCTGCCGGTATTAAATAATGTATGCTGAAGTCAGAATAACTCCCTGCAAACTACATAAAGAACAAATAATGAGATGACTACACTGTGTGACCCTACAGACACTTAAACAAAGGTTTGTATGCATTAGCAAGGCAGCACTGCCCTCTGGTGGAGAAAGCCTAAATGTACAATGAAAAGACAGTGAAGCTGTTCTTTCGTCATTTAGCAATAAAATATTGGCCAATTTGCACCGAATTTTGCACAAACCCTCATCGTCCATGCAACACAATTGGCAACATTTCTGTGGTAATCGGACTGTATTTGGTCAAGATATGCAAGACTGTGTGTTTGACCACAATGTGCAGGAAATTGTTGTTTTATATTTTGGGCATTCTTTGGACTATCACAATTCTTTTCAAAATGTTTTGTCAGGAGGGTACACAGATGCTACATGCAAAGTTTGGTGCAAATTGGTCAAATCGCCTAGGAGGAGTTCGAAAAAGTATGTTTTTCATGTTTTGCAATTTTGGGAATGGAAATTTACCACGAAAATGGGCGTGGCCTACATCATACAATTCAGCTCAATTCAGGGAACATGTAGATATAAGGTTTAAAAATGTGCGACATATTATTTGGGAGTTATTGGCCAAAAACACTTTTGTCTTGATAATAGTGCCACCTGATGGTCATTTTTGGTGTGTGAGTTACAGGGGCCAGTCTACACTACCCCTATGAATTTCATTTACCTATTGTTATGGTGTGGGCACAGTGCCAAATATTAAATTAGACTGCCACCAAAGCCCCACCTAGTGGCGGATCGGTAAGACCTTCGTCAGCTATCCTCAGGAGGGCATTGTACCAAGTTTTGTCTTAATCCAACCAACCGATGTGGAGATATAAAATACTTCAATTTAAAGAGTGCGTGGTCATGGCCCACATTTTTCACAGAGCCTTAGGGGCTCATGGGGAAGTAGTAACCTGAGTTTATTGTCATTCAGACACACCAATGTGGACATATGCAACGCTTCCTGTTTTGACCAAAATGTAAAGGAAGTTGTTATTTAATAACTTTAAAAATTATTTTGATAACTTTTTGTCAGGAGTGTCCACAGGTCCACACAATCATTGAAATTGCCTGGGAGGAGTTTGAAAAAGTAGGTTTGCAACATTTTGCCAATTAGCGAAAAAAACGGTAGGTGGAAATGGGCGTATATCACAAGATTCAACACAATAACACAATAAAAATTTTCACCAAGCCTAATGTGTTTTGGAACACATTTTCATCCATGTTCAGTGAAAAATGTAATCATTTGTGGCAAAGAAAAATAATCATTTTAAAAACAATAGGGTTAGGTTTGCAGGTTCCCTGCTCATGCCCTAAAAATATCTAGGCAGAACTTGAAATGAGCTAGCAATGTAATGATCACTTTTCAAGATACGCCAATGTCGACTCATTACTTGTTTAACAAACTTGTATATAGGACTGTAGGTGGATACAAATGTACGACTATGAGAAGAAATCTCTCTTAACCTACATTTGAGTAAATCAGACTGTTGAACTTGGTGTACGGCGTACTTTTGCAGAAGATAGCAAGTGATTCTGCTGTCCTGACATTGGTTGGAAGTTCATTCCACCACTGAGGCGCCAAGAGTTGTGACTTCGCTGAGCGACCTTTGTTTGCTCTCAGCTGGCCAGCTGATGTAGTAGAGCGAAGTGCTGCTGGGGCGTTTGATCTGACCAGTGTTTGGAGGTAGACAGGCGCAGTTCCATTTATGACGCCATCATCTTGAATAGGATGCGGGCTGCAACAAGAAGCCAGTGGAAGTCACGGAGGAGGGAAGTCACATGGGAGAATTTGGGTACATTGAAAACAAGGCGCACTGCAACATTCTGGATATGTTGCAACAGTTTAGTTGTGGAAGAGCGAGTTGTAGTAGTTTAGTAGTAGTAGGATAGTAGTAGTAGGAGATGACCAGCGCTTGGACCAGGCGTTGTGTTGCGTCCTTTGTGAGGAAAGACCGGATCCTGCAGATGTTGTAGGAGGCAAATCTGCAGGATCGGGCCACAGCAGTGATGTTGGAGGTGCAGGATAGTCCATTGTCGAGGACTTTGCCCAGGTTCCTTGCCGTTGACAAAGACGATACGGTGACATCCTCGACAGTGACTGACAGCTCCGGGCAGTCTTTCCCCCGGGATGAAGAGGAGTTCAGTTTTACTAAGGTTGAGCTTGAGGTGTCCAAGCAGAGATGTCTGCCAGACATTCTGAAATTGCGCATTGCAACATGGATATTGAAGGATAAGAGGAAAAGAGAGACACAGTAGGGTGTCTACTGCATAACATTAGTAAAAGAATCAATGTGATGTGATTGCAGAGCCGAGTGATCTAGTGTAAAGTGAAAACAGAAGTGGTCCTAGTACTGAGCCTTGAGGGACACCAGTTTCCAGAAAGCTGGGGTTGGACCAGGGACCATGTGACCTGAAGGGTGCGATTTGTCAGGTATGATTTGAACCAGGCTAGAGTAGAGTCTCCGAATGCATCTTAATCTAAATAGCTGATTATAAGACGTTTATGAAGACTCTTTAAAGCTGGTGGATGATAACGACTGAACTGAAGGAAGTATTGCTGTCAGTCTCCTTTTCATACACTTCATTCTGAAGACATTTTTTTCAAAAATTAAATATGCTCAAGATCATAACACATTGTACATTTTAAAGACTCCATTCTTAAATTAATGAAAGTATGAAACTCATTTTAATCTTTTGAATTTCCACTCCAAATGAAAGATAAGTCTGCACCTCCAATATCTTTTAAATAGACTTCGAAAAGGGATTGCTGTTGTAAATGAAGCCCAACTAAAATTTCCCAATAAACAGATAAGCGTAATTTGGAGCTACTGGTGATTCTATAGCAGAGCCTCAAAGTTGAAGATAGTATTGATCTTGACACATAAAACATTTTTTGTCAGCACCTCATTAGTTAAAGATAAAAAAAACTCAGTTGAGTGATATGATTCCACACTTTGATTCAAGAAATAGTACATAGCATCAAGCCCATTTTTGTGAGGTACAATGGGGTACAGGCTGGACACGTCCATAATTCATAGAAGGTCATTACAGTTCACATGACAGTCTTTCAACTAGTACAAAAAAGTATTTTTGGAACCCCCCCGGGCACAGTGCTAGCCCTCTTCTCTTCACCCTGTACACCTCGGACTTACAACTCGGAGCTGTGTCACATACAGAAGTATGCCGATGACACAGCCATCGTTGGATGTATCAGGGGTGACAGAGAGGAGGAGTATCGGAGTCTGGTGGGGGACTTTGCTCTCTGGTGTCACACTAACTGAGAGGTCCAGACCAAGACCCCAACCAGTCCTGCTAGAGGGAGCTGAGGTGGAGGCTGTGCAATCATACAAATACCTCGGGCTGTGGCTGGATAATAAACTGGACTGGACAACAAACACCAGCCACCTGTACAGGAAGACACAAAGCAGGTTGTACTTCCTGAGGAGATTGCGGTCTTTCAACATCTGCAGCAAACTGCTGTGGATGTTTTAACAGTCAGTGGTTACCAGCGTCCTCTTCTACACTGTGGTGTGCTGGAGTAGCAGCATATCCAAGAAGGATACCTCCAGACTAGATAAACTGATCAGGCGGCCCGGCTCTGTGGTCGGCATGAAGCTGGACTCACTGGTGACGATGGCAGAGAGGAGGACACTGGACAAACTGCTGGACATTATTGACAATACCAGCCACCCCCTGCACACTGTCATCAGCAACCAGAGGAGCCTGTTCAGTGAAAGGCTGCTCTTTCCCAAGTGTAGGACCAACAGACTCAAGAACTCCTTTGTCCCTCATGCCATCATACTCTACAACTCCTCACTCGGGGGGAAGGAGGAAATAGGGTAAAGTGGACAGAAGGGAAGGAGTGGTAGCACTGTGCAATTAACAATCTACTCATACATACCTGGACACTCTTCTTCTTCTCTTTGTGCAATAACTTGATCCACCACTTAAGTGCAATAATTTAATTTAACTACTAATTCCTGCTAATGTCATTTATCCACTATATAAAAACACAATGCCATATACAGTCCTATACATTTATCTTTATTTATCTATATTTATCCTCCATACAGTTCTCTACATTTATCTTATTTGATTTTATTTTTCGTGAATTTTATTTTATTTTACTTTTATTCTTATCTCTACTTTATATATTATATATATATATATATAGCTAAGAGTTTATTGTTTACTGTTTATTCTAAGAGTTTATTTTTTATCTTATACTGTATTTTGTAGACCTCTTTATTTTCTACTTGTAAGCTACTGGGAATCCAATTTCCTTGTGGGAGTCATCCCAGAGGATCAATAAAGACAAGTCTAAGTCTATGGCACAGCTTTCAGCATTGCACATACCTCACTGTTCATCCAGGGTTTTTCATTGGCCCGTGTGGTGATGTTTTTCATCACACTAACATCCTCCATGCACTTATGAATGTATGCAGACACAGACTCAGCATACTCCCCCACCTGCATGTGATGATTGTCAGTAGCAGCTGCCTTGAACATGTCCCAGTCAGTACACTCGAAGCAGTCCTGTAATGCTTCCATGGCTCCTGCAGGCAAAACCTTCACCTGCTTCATTGTGGGTTTTTTTTCCTGATCAGCAGGGGCTTGTATGCAGGAATTAGTATCACAGAGAGATGGTCTGAGGAGCCAAGGTGGGGGCGGGGTGCAGCTCTGAATGCCTTTTTGATGTTACTGTAGGACAGGTCCAGTGTGCTCTCCCCCCTGGTTGCAAAATCCACATACTGATGGAAGTGAGGAAACACAGTTTTCATATTGGCTTGATTAAAGTCCCCTGCCACAATGAAAACTACCTCTTGGTAGGTAGATTGCAGTTCACTGATGGAGTGATACAGAACATTCAGGGCTTCTCTTGTGTTAGCACTGGGGGGAATGTACACTGCTGTGAAGATGATAACAGTAAATTCCCGGGGTAGATAGAAAGGTCTGCATTTGACAGTCAATAGTTCAACATCAGGGGAGCAGTAACTTGAAACCAGCTTCCTGTTGTTGCACCAGTTGTTGTTGGTGTATACGCAAACACCACCACCCCGGTATTTAGCGGTGAGAGAGCTGCTCCTATCCGATCGGGATGTTGTTAGCCCCTCTGTGCTAACTGCACGGATGGTTTTACGGACGGATGGTTTTAGCCATGTTTCAGTGAGAATCATGGCGTTGTTGTAAAGTCCAGCTTCAGGTAGTCCAGGTTGTTCTCCAAGGAGCAAACGTTGGAAAGTAGGATGGAGGGAAGCGGTGTTCTCCACAGATTTGCCTTTAGCTTAGCGACAGCCGTGCTTCCGTCTTCGGTCACACCGCCTCTGCTTGCTCCTCTGTAAGGCTTATGATGCTAGGAGTGTCCATAGCAACTGGGTCTTGTCGGCGCAGCACTCGGTCACACCGCCAGTAATAGTTGTCCTTGTGATTTCTCTCACAGGTGGACTTTTCGGAAGTGGTTTTGCAAGAGTATTTCATTCCGCTATCACCTGTGCAGTTTGACAGCGCATTTTTGGATGCAGCTGATCAGTATCTTGCATCACCTTCTTTCGAGCCTGTGTTGGTCCCTACTTGCCGTCATGGGAAGAGGGTAAATTTTATGTAAAACATTTTAGCAGGTTGAAGTCTTTGGTTAACTTTTCCAGATCATAATGAATAGTCAATACTGTTGACACTCGTGTCAAGACACTTGCCCCAAATACGCATTTAGAAATGCCAATTGCAAAACATTTTATTGCAGTTTGTAGAATGTATATAAGTAATTTCAATAGTAAGCAAATGACTAAACAGTTGTTGGACAGGCAAAGAGGAAATACTGTCACACTAGGATTGTGCCCTTTCCCTTTTTGAGTAGTCATAGTGACAAAAGTATGCTAATTGTCTTATAGGTCACCCCAGCTGGGGAAGCCTCGACATTCTTGCACTGCACCGAAAAGGATGGTTTTCCATCAGGTTTGTCAGTTCAGTATTTTTTTAATTTTTAATTTTTTTATGTAAAACTAATTATTATCACTAATTGTATAATAATTAGATGTACACACATCACCTCATTATTATTGTTGCTTAATAATAATGTAACACATGTAGTTTGTAGACCTGTCTTTGTTAATGTATGGAGAGAAACTTGATAATGTAATGGCAAAA
>OMLP01003350.1:7889-22018 GCA_900302685.1 Spondyliosoma cantharus | reverse complement strand
AAAAAAAAAAGCGGGAAAGGGACAAAGACAGGAAGTAGAAAGTCACAATCTTCAAAATAAAACAGGAAATGCCTAAAAAAAAAGAAAAACTGTGACAGAAAATAATCCAACTTTTAAAAATGTGAATCTTAATGGAGAGATTTTATATGTTGAATGAATTATTTATCTATGCGACCAAGAGTTTCATTATAATCCCCATTTTCCTAATCCACAAAATGAATTTCAATCAAGCTATTGTATGAAATGAGTCACATTTAGCTGTCCTTGTTTCTGCCCCACAGACTGCCGATGACAATGCGCCTCTCTGCGGAGGTTTAGTTCATCGCACCGCCGCCGGCTGGAAACACTGCGTGGAGAGATTTGCAGGAGCCGGATCAAAGACGTCCTCCTCAGAGGGACACACAGACTCTGATCTGGATGACGACGGATACGATCACTTCTATTATTTGGATGGAAAACTGAGAAGAGTTCAAAAGAATTTTTACCCTTATCGCAGGGGACAACGACGGCGAAGAAGCACAGGCGACGGTGAATTCAGAGCGAGGAGAAGAGACACTCGTGAAAATCTCCTCGGTTTTATCCGACAGCTCGCTTTAAGGAATAAAGCCAGTCGCTTCAGATGATCAGGCGCTCGGGATGATGTGCAGAGACACACTCAGAGATAGTGCAAATGAAAAATACACAGAGTGACTCAAGGACACGAAACACAGAAACTCACAACTGTGATGTCTATTTTTAACCTGCTGGCAAGAAAGGTAACATCCTGACTGAAGATTTGAGTCGGCCATGTGAGGACGTCGTCAGCTCTCATCAGTTTAGCTCTGCTTCATACTTTGGTCCTGGAGATTATGTCCACCGAATTAACTTAGTGACACAACTTCTACCTCTGAATGCAGCAGCCGGCTGTAGATTTGCTTTCTAGAAAACAATCACTCATGTTTGACAGTCGCATTAGATTTTTCCAGGCGACAAGAATAAACCTCATTAACTCTTGATGCAGACCTGAGACAGGATTCTTTAACTTGGGGACTTTTTTTTCGACATTGTTATTAACTTCTCAGGGACTAATGCGCGAATCTAGATGGAAAACATCAGGCATATTTAGGCAGCTGGTATCTACGAGGGACTACAATTTGACGCGGATCCAAATAAAATCTGTATTTACTGGATTTAAATATAGATTTGCTTGAAACTGATAAATTAGGGGACTGTTTGACATGAATTCGACAGGTGGCCAGTTCTTAAATATTGCACCTATAATGTTCAAAATCAGCAGAGCTCCCCTTTAATGTGTATTGAACATGTGCTGTGCATATTTGTATTCGTGTTTTGCATTTTTCTTCTATGACTGTAAGTACACACGGATTATTGTCGCTGTTAAAATGTCTAAATATGGACATTTTAAATATATATAAAACATATTTAAAAACAATACAAAATACAATTTTTCGAGTCACTTATGGTTTATGGTCACTGTATTTACTTTGACCTACATACTTCTACTTCATACTCCTGCAGAAATGTATTTCTTTGAACATTTACACAATAGTGTAAGTACTAATTTATATGTAACTGTAACCTTACACTTCCTTTCAGATGTAATCTGGGCAGATCGTCACTTTTTAAAATGCGATGACCTTATTTTAATGACAACCCTGTGAAATAAACAGCTCACACATTTTAGAACTGTAACCAAACACGAAAACATCAGTAACTTCAAACAACTCAAAGACGTGTAATCTGTACAAAACATTTATTTGAAATTGACAAAAACAGCTTTGATGCATTTGCATAACTTATATCTGAAATTCATGACAAGCAAACAATAACTAAGGGGAGAAATGGCTTGAGGGCAACGCTGAGCTGGATGTGTTAACAATTAAAAAGGCAGTTAATTGAACAGCTCAGGACGTGTAATGAGATATGTAAAAGAAAAAAAACACAGAAATTATTCTTTCATTAAAAAAAGAGAAGACATACACTCACATGAACTGCAGCAGAGTTAAAGAAACATGCACTGAAACTGATTCGCTGCTGAGCTACCAAAGAAAAAGTCAAAGAAATGGATGTGTTAAAAAAGAGAGAATGGTAAGTGAGAGAAGGTCCCTAGAAATTGATGCAGGCTGTATTTTCATTGTCCGTCAATAGATGGCAGTGCCAGCACTGTAGCATCACTCTTCAGCAATAATACATATATAACTCTGTAACTCTTTCCTTTATACATAGGAGACTGCAGAAAAACGGGCAAAATCGAGTTTAAAACAGCCAAATAACCTTGTTTGGTGTTTCCTCCATATATTCATTCTGGTTTGTTAATAGAGCTGCATATTTACAGGACATGTACACTTTGCGAGGCTCTCTGGACGTATGTACATAAAGGCAAAATCAGGGGAACAAACTTGAGCTTCTTTTTAAATCCAGAAAAGATTTCCTTCATCTCGTCTGAGTCTGACCGTGCAGAAGGACTACGTGGTCAGACTCAACAGGCCAGTCCGCATTTTTTAAAATCGATGTCACCTCGAACCCAATTTGAAACGACGCCCTCTGCATTTAGCATCATGGAGGTTACAAAGCTGTGAAGAAATGGCACGATAAAACATTGACACATTGACAGTGTGGACCAGAGTGCTACACTTAACACAGCGCGGCGAGCAGAAAACGATTCGATGTCAGTCATTTAGCCCTGTAGCTGAACACAGCACAAACACGGCGCCGTGCCGCTTTTACCAGGGTTGTTTTGTTGGCATTGGTATAAATAATGAAAGTTAATTATTATTCATTACAATAAATATGTCAATAAATAAAAAAAAAAAAATGACCTTGAAGTTCTCAAAGTTACATGGAAAATGATGGACTAAGGCATAAACAGTTGCTCCAACAGAAACAGCTTGTGAAACTCCTTCTACAACGACGTATGTGTGTGTGTGTTTGTGTTGTAACACTGAACATATAACAGACCAGAAGACTGATTCTCCACCGTGACTTGATTTTACAGACATCTTTGATTCACTAGGCTCTACGAACAAAATGACATCACAATGCAAATGTATACCTAAATAGATTTTGATCATCAGATGGCACCAAAGAGGTAAAGTTTATGATTAGTAAGGCTGCACATGGTCAGAACGAATGGACAGTATTTTCCGATTGTTAGTCAGGAAAACGTTGTTACACATGGTTTCAGAGAAGCCTAAATATAAACAACAAAAAAAGCATGATTGTAGTTTTAAATCCTACATGTGCCAAGAGGTCAGTGCAACAAAGAGGCACAGTATTAGTGACAGCTAATGCCACTCCTACAAACCAGTGTATATCTTTGACTCCAGGTAGTGTTTCGATCTGGCTAGAGGACCAGACGAGCGACGCACTCCCAGAGACTTCTAAGCTTTCAGTATTTGGACACATGTCGGTTCATTAGAGACGAAAACATGCAGCCATTTCTGCATGCGGAAGTTGACGCCTTCATGATATTCTGCTCTTTTCGACACCACTTAATGGTCGTCTTTGGTGGCATTCTTCATTTTTATTATTACACCTCCACATTTGGCGAGTAGTCAACATCCTCGGAGTTCCGATCAATACGGCTTGACCTTCCCCTTTTTTGTGTTTTTCTTTTTAAAACTACTGGCTTTTGAATACGTGGCTCAACTGCCACAAAGAGGTAAGCCTGTTCGCGAGACACGATGTCCATCGATAGTGTCTATGTGCTTTAGTTTTCTTGTACTAAGTAATTTGTGTTTACTTCATTTGCAGCTTCTCAGGGTGTGTCTGCGTGCTTGTAGAAGCCTTTCCGCAGCGCTGCGGAGGCGATGCTCTCAGCCGAGCGCCGCTGGTCCATACTTAGCAAAGCGTCTAACAGGTTGTTGATGTCGGCTTTTAGTCCCTGCTTCTGCATCCAGTTCTTCAGCAGTTCATACACTTTGTCACCGGGGGGGCCGTTCTCCGCGATCCGAATGTGGTTGTCACTGACTCCGATCATTCTGAAGAACTTGTTGTGGATCCGCACGTCCAGGTACTCGTCGAACAGGTCAAAGCTCTTCTTGAGGGATTTTTCTGACCCTGAAATAAAACAGATAGATGCATAATATTTAGACTTTGAGGTACAAAGTGGCACAAATAGAACTGTCACGATAATTACAACACTGACTTGTTCTTATATCGATATGTGAACGTGACATCGACAATTTGCTCAGTGCTCAATAGTGCCACCATTTGGCCAGTGACGCATATTGCATCCAAAGTGTGGTACATATCACATCTGTATGACCCCGAGCAAAAATATCTATTTGTCTTCTGATATCACTTACTGTTTGTCTGTAATTCCACCTAAAAGGCCGCTACAGTAACATGTAACATGATATTTTTGCACTTCTGTTGTCTTTTAGAAGACGAAACCTGGTCCACGAGTTCTCCTTTCCCCGGGAGCATGAGCGCGACATGTTAAAGGATGGTACCGAAAGTGCCAACTTTTGGGTATTAATAAAATTTCTTGAGATCTCTTTCAAGGAATTAATCATTTAACACTTTTGTAAAACGTAATTCACCTCTAGGTGGCTCTGCAGTGCAAATCATGTGCGACTGACTATGCTAGCAAAGCTCTACGAGTGCAGAATTGTGTGACAAATTCACTATTTACGGGACTTTGATTAATGTATGAATCTTACGTCAGTGGATGCAGCAATCACACAAATTATTATATATGATAAATAATATAATTATCATAAATATTTTTGGGACAATATTTTGTCCAACAAAAGTAGATATCGTCACAGGCCCCACTTTAGTTGATTATCATTTTACCTATTTGTATTCTCTCACCATGAACCAATAACAGATTGTCAACACTAAGTTAAATGTTTAAAAAATAAATAAATAAATAAACAAACTCATAGGACAGTCGGTGTTTGGACACACTGGACATACAGTATTTTCCTCAGGGATGCATAGATAGGAATTTTACCAGAGAATTGAAGAAACCACATCCTGCTTACTTTTGCATGACAAAAACAACAACAAAACAACAAGCATGTTCCAATCCCCCAAGGCTCAGATATGGCCTGACTGTCATGAGATTATTAATCTTTCAAGCAGCTAATTCAAGTTGTTGTGTAAGTCTATTGTTTGTTTTTTAAACTGTGGACTGACACGAACTGTGGTGAGTGGAGCTGCTTCCTGCGTACAGCTGCCATTGAGTGGAAATCATCAATTATCTTTAGGAAATCAGTAAAAAGTATCTCGTAGAGGGGAAGTTTCCGCCTCCGGCTGCTGGAATCTTACCTAGTAGAGGCAGCAATCGATGTTGCAGAGGATCCTCCTGCAGAATACAAATATAAAGCTGAGTAAAATTTGAAAAATGCTAAATCATGATTTTGAGATCTTTTTTGATGCTTTTCATCCCCTCACCATGTCTGCAGGCTGCAGTCTGAAGGCAGCTGGGCTCTGGTGTGGGGTGTTACCAGAGGAGGCCGCTGTGGGCAGGGCTGACAGGCTAGTTTGAGACGAACTTGTGGTGTTTGGCAAACTGTCCCCGAGCCCTCGGTCCTCGTCTTCAAGGGGAGGGGAAGCCTTGGTCATCCCACCCTGGGTCTCCTGCAGCAGGGGCCTTGACTCCGGGCGGGACTCCTCCCCCTCCAGACCTGCGTTCTGATTATTCTGTCTCTCCTCCGCCGTAGCTCCACTCTCATCCTGAGGCAGAGGAGAAAGCAGAGGTTGTCACAGTGACTGGGACTGCAAACACGCAATAACTACCAATTATAAAGCCCTCAACAAGGGACACAACATGAAAAGAGATCAAACACAAAACAACTTACAATTGGAATCTTCACGATTTCACTGGATTCACTATGGCTCTTTAAACCTGTTGAAAAGCAAAACGAATAGCATCAGGAAAACCTACTTAATAAGCAAAAACAGTATTTTGAAGGTACAGCACATGATGTCAACTCACATGGCATTTCACAAGAATGCTGCTTGATTTTGAACCACCACACAGCCAGCCCAATGAGGACGATGAGGATGATGAGGACCAGTGAAATGCATATTGGAACAACTGTAAAAAAGGTGAACGATTAGCTTAAAAACAACCTCTTAATGTTAAGCGGGAGGCTTTGAATGAAACGGTGAAGTGAAGTGAAGTTACCGATGTCAGCCGGAGCTGTGGGAGTCGTTTCAGAAGGGGTTGGGGAGGATTTGGTCGGGGACGGATCACGTTTTTGACACACCGTGTTCGAGAATGGCGTGCACTTCTTCACCTCCTCCTCTCCTGATTTACATCTGGAATTTTTGAGAAATAACAACAAGATACAAAAATCAGAATAAGCCATGGAGCTTCACTCTGGTTGTCTGTTTAATGAAATGAACGCGCTGTTTAAGAAACCCAAGAATACAGAGTCAGACCATTAAGCCGAGTTTGCATCTAATGCCAATGTTCACTGTAGGGCTGCACCTAACTATAATCTTAATTATGTCAATGTCTGGTGAGCAGAACTGAATATCAGGAAAGTTAATCACACTTACTTGGCACAGCGTTTGCAGACTTCGCAGGCCTGATCCGGGACACAGAAGGTTCCCGGTTTGCACTGGCACCTGGTGTCTGTAGTTGTGGTGCAGGAAGCAGTTTCAATCTCATCTGTGGAGAGAAGAAAGTTGTTACGAAGCTGTTGCAGATGTGGATTTGTTTGTGGAATATCATGAGTGCCAGGGACATAAATCAAATCAAACATATACAGAGATTAACATAAAAACAATTTATTCACCGACACCGACCATATTTTACAGTAAGTCACCAAATCAAATACACAGCCCCACAAAGCTCTGACTATTTCAAATATAATGAATAAATCTTGTGTCAAACAACATAATGATGCTATCTGAACAGCTCAAGAGAAGCTTACATATTACTGGAACCTGTAAGCCAGCCTTGGTTCCTTAAAGGAGCGATTGTGACTTGTGATCCAACTTTGCAAAGCATGTATATAGTTTTCTAAGCAGACTCATAATAAGCCTGTGACCACTGGCTTGTGTTAAAGAGAGACTTTCTGGCTAATTTGATGGCCGTTTTTGAGAAAAGGTAGATCATTCGGTTTCTAATTTTGTCTTCCTCAAGATAATGAGAGGAAGGGAATCTTTGATGGTTCATTTATAAAATTAAGACCCTCAAAAGACAGTCGGCACTGAAGATACAATCATTAACAACAAATGAACAAGCTACCTCCACAGGAAGACCTTTCGCATACTTATGATGTCAATGCTTGCCAATTCGTAAACATTACATCAGCGCTGGTTTGGTTGTAAAATGTGAACACACTCTTGTTATCTTGTAATCTTCTCCTACAGTCATTTACCCTCAATCCTATTCAGACATATCACCTGCTTTTGTAGCGAGTTATGACACTGAAATAACTCTGTCGTCCTCCAGATATTTATTTTTATCACAACTTTATGACCAGAGTTTGTGCCATTTTATGAGCCTAAATGAGGTCACATGTTTAGTCAACCTTTCCACAGGTGAAGCCGTCTCCTAAATACAAAGTCCACAATTAGTCATCTCCTCATAAATGTTTTGTCACTCTCAGGACATTCCTGAGGAGGTGAATCAGCGGCGCAGTGCTGATAAAATGAAAACATTTGTGTATTTCACTGGAGGGAACATTGTCTTTATCGGTTCCGTACATTTCAATTTGAGCATTAAAAGTTTACGAGTTGGACTGATCTCAGCCAGTCCGTCTCTCCACACTGAATTCCTTGTGTCTGTCACCAGTTATCATTACATATAAAGTTGTTTGTTAAAGTGTTCCTATTAATGACATATTAAAGCATCAAACATGTGTTTTAGATTATTGAGATGTCATCAAAATAAAATATTACACTGTATTAAAGCTACAAAAGTTTTCTACCCAGAGGTTATTGTAAACAAACAGTCTGATTGGTTCTTTATGATACAACTTGATGGCTCAAGGCAACTTAACTTAGATTGTATGTATACATTAAAACTGAGGATTTCTTACTGAGGAGTCACGTGCTGAGTCAAAAGTGTGTTTAATTAAGTTTTTTGCGTCCACAAAGATTACTTTATGTACTGTGGTAACAAAATCATTCATAGAAACAAGAAACAAGCGAAAGACACAACAAGCCAGTAGCGTATGCTTTTGTCACATATCATGAATTATTGCGAACTCCTTGTCCTTTCCTCTTGTCAGTGAGTGTTCTTGTTTGTTGAGCTTTTCCCTGCCTAGCATCTGCACTCATTGTATACACAAACACTCCCACAGGGACCACTACTGAGTTTATCATAGCAGTCTGTTGTTGGGACAATGGGCTTGATTGTTACCATTTCAATGATGTATAATAATTAAAATGGTAAGATGGGACGCGGAAACTCTGGGAAAAAGTCATTTATTATATAACCATGTAAAGCTCACCCCTGCAGGACACTATCATCCTCATTACTATGGCGCATAAATATCTGAAAATACAAACTACTGATGATAATAGCTCGCTTTGAAAACAAATATCAAAGATGTTCCTGGTTTAAATTGTGTGTAGCTTCTTACAAAGCTCCTATTGATCCGTGTAAGAAAAAAGCTCTGAGAGGAAAATTTGTACAAGCGGTTATAATATAATAGTTGTTTTGTTATGAGCATGTTTATGACATTGTTCGGCAAATTACTCATCTCCACTTTGTCTCATTAGCTTGTCATTTATGTAATTCAATCAAGCTAGAAATAAAGCTTTGTTGTTGTTGTGTGTTATTTCTATTGCCAGTGGAGCCACTTGATACGCTGCTGAAATCATAGTTCTGCCTCCTTAATGCTGCCATAAAGAAGCTCATTTTTACACGGAAAATGTGTTGTGTTGGACACAGATTCTGTCGAGAGCCTGCGCTACGTAATAGTGCTTAGCACCGACCGGAATGTAACACATTCATAATAGAGCGACAAAGTTTTAAATAGCGTCTGTGTAAACCTAAACCTCTGTTAGAAAAACAACATTCAGAAGTGGCAGACTGGCAACAAGTCAATACTCAGCTACCAGCAAGGCAGCTGGTGATTTGAGAAACACACTGTAATTTCTTGATTATGTTATTTTTTATTAAATTGGCAGGTGCTTTGTACTCGTCTGTGTGTTGAGGGTGGGACATACAAGGCTTGAAATCAGAGTGTCTGTTTAGCCCAATCTGATAACGTACTTCCTGTCTAATCTAAGTTATTTAAGCAATTAATAAATGAGAACGTTCTGAAAGAAAACCAAGATCCTTTTCACGGATGAAATGCCCTCTCGACATTAATCATTAAGACTTCAACTTCAAGAAAGCAAGGCTCTCTAAATCATTCATTTAATCCACTGTAGCCTTGTTAATACATGATGTCTCCCAACAGGAGCTTCATAAGTTTATAGCAAACTTTTTTTCAAAGAGTAACATGTTCCAATTAATAATTACGAGGTTGTAAATAAGTTAAAACTAGAGCAAAACACACAAGGCTCTATCTTAAAAACCAATGAATGAGCACAAAACACATCCTATGTAACAGTAGTCTCTTTTCTGTGGCTCCAGCCTTTCATTGAACACAAAGACGCCCAGTGTGGGAGACAATGAGACACAGCCACACCCAGTTCAGCCAGGTAAAGACGGACACACAAGCAAATCTCCTGAGACACGTAACACACTCACATTCAGCCTGCGAAACAAAACAACAAAGACACGCCCTACTACTCTGTGTAACATCATAAGATCACATTTTCATGAGTGGAGCTGAAAGGTGGGGGCACAGACAAAAAGGTATTAACTTTCCTAAACAATATATCTTTGACTGACTGGATTACAGAAGGCTCTAATCTGGAATTAAAGGGCAATCCACTTTGGTGAATTTAATTTCTATTTTCTAGTTCAACCTGAAGTGACAGATTTACTGTAGATGTTCGCGAACACATGTTTATAGTCAGCCATATCTACCTTTCCCAGAATAAGTTATCTAATCAAATGAATTGTACATTTAACAGGGACGTAAGAGTCAAATTTGATAATCAACTAACTGAATGTCTTTTATTTTTTTTACATTCAAAGCTTCTATTGAGGTTTTTTTGAACAAAGCTTTAAATGACTGTGGTTGTATTTTACAATGTCATCACCCTGAAAAAAAGTAATCCTCAAAACAAATTGAAATGCTTCCACATCTTTCTACAGTCGTTGTCTGTATGAAAGCGATTACGTCTTGATGGTCTGCTGAGGGCCAAGAGAGCGCAGATACATCATTTTAGCTTTTTACTTTGTAATGACTTAAGTAGTTTACTATAATAGTGTTAGAGCTGAAATAGATTTTTTGTTATTGCGGCTATAGAAATGTAATTAACAGTTAGATTGCCCTAATGATCTCACTGTTGCATGCCTCCTTTTGTGTGCAGCAAGCGGGAGAGCAAACAGTTTATTGACTGCAGTGAAAATTTTGTTTTTGAAAAGATGACACTATCAAATTTGGACTGAAGCAGAACATTTTGTTAGATAAAAACATGCTGTGAATTTCATTAATCACTTTAATAACATTTTGCCTGTGTGACTTTAACAACGTTCACAAACTACTGGGAATGTTTGGATCACCCAAGTCAGAAACAATCCTACGCAGAAGCCGCTGCAATCTATTTCTACAAATAGTACAAAACTAATGATATTAGTGTCGCCCGATCTTTATCTGCAACTGTGCAGAAATAACGAGTTTAAATGCCAACGTTATGAATGACGTTTTAAAGCTTCAAGATATTCAATAACGCCTTACAATCACTTCATAGACACATTATTTTCTTAGTACACAGAAAAGCAGTTCCTGCTTCTAAAAGACCAAAGTTGAAAAAAAACAAACTTGGTGAGACAGACTATAATCAAATTTCAAGTTCTTCCCACTGACGCAACCGAAAATTATGATATTATGAGACACACATCAAGATGCCAGCAGTATTTTTACCTAAGCGGCAGTGCGTGCAGGGCAAGCAGCGGTTCATCCCATTGGAGTGCTCTGTGTAGGTCTGCCCATGCTCACAGGAGAGACAGAACCCCTGTTCTTGGTCTCTTTCACATTCCTTATGCACAAAGGTTCCTGCAAATATAATAAGACAACAGTCAAAAGAAAAGTCTATTGAAAAATATACACAAAATACAGGCAATTCCACTCCTGTGGATCTCGATGTCATTAATGTGATGTGCTTTCTGTTGAAGTAGTTGAGACAGGACATACCACAACACGGGATCACACCGTGTTTTATGCTTCTTAACCGTAAACCAATCAGCTAAGAATAGGGACGTAGGTTGATTTGATAAAAGCACAGAGGGATGTTTTTCTTCTGTTCTAAGCAAGTTTCCAGGAAGTTAAAGTCATGGCATTTTATGGGTGCTTGAGGGAGGACAGGAACCTTGTCAGTGAAGTACACAGTGATTCGAGCTCCCCCACTGCTCGTTTATCACGCTTTGAATTTTTATACTCAGTTCATGCATGCCATGAATAAAACCACTTCATTCTCATGTGTTTCCAGGATTTATCTGATGTACAAAAGAACACAGTGGAGAATGGGAGGAATGCAACAAGTCATATTTTTTATTCAGTGAACAGACTGTTGGTATTGAGGTTGGTTGAATTCCTTTTTGCTCAACTTAAATGTGGTTAAAACTTCTGTGCTTCATGTGCACCCAGGTAAAAAGAGAAAAAAAAAAAGAATAGATCTGCCTGGTATGATAAAAGCTTATACTGACAAAAAGAAGCAAAAAGCTTCAGAACATTAAGTGGTCACAGTAGCTTTTAACGGATGTGGTAACTGGCAAGAATGCAAGAAAACAGAATCACAAAAGTGGTAGAAATATAAATCCCACGAGAAACAATGATTTTTCTAAAGGCCAAACAAGCAGCAATGTTCTGTTTTTAGCAATTATTTGTGTCCCATAAATAACTTTATACTTTTTTATACTCCATCTTGGTGTACACTGGCCTCATTTGCGTTGCTACCGTGAATGAAGATGTTCTTGCAAATCAACGTGAGTTTCTCTTATGGAACATCACCAGATTCATAGGCCGGAATGTTGACACAAACAAGATGATAAAAATAAATTTGCGTGCAGACATTATTTAATAAAAGGGCATGTGTTACGCCAGTAAAGCGTAAGTTGATAAACTTGATAGTTATCTAGTGATGAATGTGACCCAAAACCAAAACCTGAGTAAATCAAATAAAAAAAATTCTTAGAATTCAGAATGGCAAATTAAATAACTCAATCAGCTGGCAGCAGTATGTAGTAATTGCATCATGGCTAAAATTTTCTGAGCTAAAGAAGAAACACGTTAACACCCTACAAATTCTATGCGCAATAAATTAAAATGGAGGGTACTTTTTAAAGACTTGAGACTTCAAGAAAACTTCTGCTTCATTCTGAACTGCTGAGACGGAGCAGTTTGCCTTCTGTTCCCGGACATCACGCATTCTTTCCAGACCAGGCAGAGAGTATTTGCTAAAGTAATTTGGGATACAGTTCTGGTTAAGGGTTTCACATTTGACTTCAGTTTATTCACACAAAATGCCAGTCAAATGTCTGCTCTAGCTTTCACTCACTTCTTGTTATATCCAAAGATATAATATGATATAACATAGTTTCAGGTTATTGCAGCAGGCCCACATTCCCTGTATGTGTGGATGTATATTCTACTTGATGCGTTTCTCCTTACCAGCCTGGCAATTGAGGCAGCAGAATCCCTGGTGGGGGTACTGCTCATTCTCCACACATGTTCTGTGCTGTCGAAGGGTGAGGTTTTTGTTTTCATCGCTGGACCGCTGAGCAGCTGGAAGTTCTGCTGCGTGACAAACCAACCCGAAGAGGAGTGTTGCCACCAACACCTGAACCATCGAGATCGGGGAGAGGGAAGCGGACATGGAAAGAAAAAGAGAAAAGCTTTGCATTATTTTTGTGTATCCACATAGTATACAGACGCACCCACTCAAACCCATTAGATGAAGGACAGTAAAGAGGAGAGTCTATCTTCATAGGAAACCTTGTGTGAGCAATCTACGACTTAATTTGAACCATCTGATCTGAACATCTGCCGTGGGAAAGCAATTAAGGGAGCCAACCAGCCGGTCAGAACTGGAGGCAAAACAAGCCTGTGTGTGCAGGATGCGGAGCTATACGCTAACTGCACGCAGCGCAACAGGCAACCAAACTTAATTACTGCGTGATCTGGTTTTCTTGTCGGAGAGGTTTAAACAGCAAAGACTCCAGTTCCTCTACTGTGGGTGTAACAGGAAAAAAAAGGTTTTATAAGGTATCTCAGCTAACACCAGCACAGTGCCCATATCAAATGTGATTCCCAAAAATCCATTCATGTGCTAGATAATAACCGGCTTGTATAGGTGGGGTGCTGAGAAGAATACAGCCGAACACTTTAGTGTGGCCCCCAGGCGCTGGTGTTTATTCACACGCTTTTCACCATGTCAATGTGAGAAGGCCCCATTCATTGGCAAACAACACACTTTAGTGCCTCTACTTCAAATGACCCACATTCTTAAACCCCGGCTCTTTGAATGCCACGACATGTGACACCGCCATGAAGCGCCTCAAACGCAATGCGACACCTCCTGGGTAAATGAGAGGCCTAGATTCTGAGGTTTTGTGCACCAATCTCCCCCTCCTCGTCCACCTCCACCTCTGCTAGACCAGGAGAGAAAGGGAACAGGTTAGGGCGGAGAGGTTGAGAGGGAAAAGAGAAGGAGGGGCATTGATTCAAAGTGAGAAACTGTAGACAGCGAGTTGAAGATGGGATGCTCAGCAGGGAATAGGTTGTCTAAAAAGACAGTGTGGGAGAAAAAGAGTAATAAAGACTGAGAGCAGATAGACAGAGGTAGGGAAAAAGGGACAGGCTTGAGTGGAGACTGACTCCTGACGCTAGTCTTGGCTCTCTGGAGGGCCGCCATGCCTTGTTGTTCAAAAGAACTTTCCCCTCTCTCTCTCTTTGCCTTTTCCCTTCTTCCTTTCCCTCTGCTCACGTCAGACTTTCCAAAGACGCTGAGAGGCAGACGTGGAGGGGCAGACGGCCGGCAGAGCAGTCACAATCACACCATTTAGATCTATCCAAACATTCTGAGGAGGGTGGGGGGGG